>LBNU01008984.1:39964-96627 GCA_014162995.1 Artemisia annua
CGTCACGCCGACGATTAGGGTTTTGTGATGGCCTTCTTGACGTCGTCACGCCGCCGTGTTCCAGATCTGACGGCCTTCCCTGACGCCGTCACCAGACTAGGCCAAAAACTCTCTGGCCCGTCATGAGTAACTTCCTATTTCTTCACTTCATTTGTTCCTGACGTCGTCACGTTGAAGCGTGTGACGCCGTCACCTTCTGTGCATTTTAGGTTCTTTTGAGATTTTGTTGTTTTCCGCACTTTTTCACTCCGAAAATGCCCGAAAATGCTTCTTTTGTGATTTTCTCCTCAAAAGTACCTAAAATGAGAAAAGAAACGACTTTGGGTGAAATCCGATCAAATAATATACGAATTAGGACTCAAACTGACCCCTAAAAACGTAACATTTTTCGTCTCATCACTTTCGCCTTAGAATTATCCGCCATAGTGAGTTTAGAATTGTTAGGTTGAGGGTTTCTTAATCCTAACTTTTGTTACAATGGGTAAGGCATAATACTCACACTCGAGCCCGTATCGGCTAATGCATATAAAGGAGTTGTCCCATTAATTTTAACCGGTAAAACAAAATTTCCGGGATCATTCATTTTCTTTGGGAGCCCATTCTCAATTATCCTTCTCTCCTCTACTTCATCAAAACTATTATCCTCCAACTTCGACTTCGCTAACATAACCCCATCTAATTTCTTCCTATAATCCATGTAGTTTCTTAGCACTTCGATGACCGGTTTGTTTTCCATCAATTCACTAATTTTTGCTTCAAGATTCTCCAAGATAGCTTGTTTTTGCTCTTTTGTTAAGGGTTTGATACTTTGTGGTGAATTTGGTGTAGTTTTGGATGATCATGATGATGATTTGTTTTCTTTTTCTTTTTGGGTGGAGGGTTGGGTTAATTTGTTCAATGGTGTTTTGTTTCGGTTAGCTTTGCCCATCTTACAAATTTCATCCCTTCCTTCCTTGATCTTTTCCATACCTTCACAAACATCAACAAGCATTTCATTCACACCTTTTCCTTCTTCCAAATCACTTATGTTAATTCGTAACTCCCCAAGTGCGAAATCCAATGTACACTTGGTAGTCAAAAGAAAATCTCTACCAAAGATAACCTCCGGTTCATCGGCATTAGTATATTCCACAACCACAAAATCAAATTTGAAAATGTGACCATGAATGTTCACTCTAACTCCTTTCACTTTCTTCCTTCCATAATCTCCATAGTCAAGCCTAACAAAACCAAGCTTGTCAAGTACTTCTTCCGAAATGTAATTATCTCCATATTCCATGTTCAACTCCGCATCCCACGCTTTAACACCTTTCACCGCACAAGGTGTAGAATACCTCATGTGTGGAGCATCGAATTCCTTAGGTGGTGCTCTTGTGAAAACAACAACCTTCCTTTCCTTCTCCTTCTTTGGGTAACACATTTCATGTGGCAAGTAAGACACATTGTCTCCAACAACCTCTTATCCTTCTAAATCCAACTTAGCCTTTTCCAATATGCTTTCCAACTTTTCCAATGAATCACCTGAATCCTTGAACATATCCTCCAAATCTTTCAAGTACGCCGAAATCTGACTTAAACTCTCCATTTCAACTTAAGCAATTACTAACTATAACATAACCATCAACAAAAACATCCAAATCATTAGCATGAAGGTTACTTGTAAGCAAATAACTCTTAATATGAAATAAGAATAAGTAAATTAACAAACTAAAACACTAAGAATTAAAAATAAACTAGAAAATAAAAATACTAAAAATTTTACCGTGGCTCCCATCCGTTCGGATGGACTTCCATCCGATCGGATGGACCAATTTACCCACCTCCAACCGATCGGTTGGAACCCGCAACCGATTCGGTTGGAGCTTCTGAAACTATTTTTTTTTTTTTTTTTTATAAAAAGACTAAAAACTTGAAAACTTTAAAAGCAACCATTGAATGTCTAATTAACTATGACTAACTGTATTCTAAACATTGTAAAAGCATTAACTCTATTTAAGATTAATCAAAACATTAATAACTAATCATAATAACATCTTAAAACTAATAATTACTAATATTAATTATCTATTCATTAAAATTAATTAACTAAAAACAGAAAACTGAAAATTAAATGAACAAACAAGAATCCTAAAATTTTACCGTGGCCACCAACCGATCGGATTGATATTCATCCGAATCGGTTGGCTAAAACCAACTCTTTTTTTTTACTTTTTACTCTAAAACCTTGAAAATTCACAAATTACAAACAATTTAATTACTAAAAACTAAGAAATTAATCAAATCCCCGGCAGCGGCGCCATAAACTTGATGTGCGTTTTATTAGTGCAAGTTTTAAAATTTATAAACACGATTTATCCGATTATTTATTTAGCACATACGAGCAAGTATACTCGTCCGATGTAGTAAATGTGGGTAAGTCGAGGTTGTCCCAAGGGATTTGATAGTTTTAGTAATAAGAAAAACGTTTGTTAAATAAGGGTTGTCAATCCGAATTTATGTAAATATCAATTTAAAAGAAACTCAATAAGAACTAAGCATATACTTGTGTGTAATTCCTTGATTGGTAATTAGAAGTATCATGACAATTTAAGTATAAAGTTTGGTGTAAAACTTGTTATGATGCGCAACTAAAAATAAGTAGTTATACAATCTATGATGTATGTCATGTTTTAACTACCACTAAGAATTCTATCACCTAAATGACTCCTTTCGGACATATCAAATTAGTATGACAATTCTATAATCACATGGTTGTTTTGAAAATCAATTCTTTTCTTATGAATTCCTACGAATCCATTCGGTCCTTTTTCATGATGAAATATTCTCAAATCCATTTTAACAAGTAAATAAGATGGGTGTCAAGCATCATATTCCATACTAATTCGTGCACTAATGTTTTGGAATAAAAACAAGTTGAAACTCCTTTCGGACCTATTTTTCCAAAGATTGTTTTTACCAACAAATTAAGCAAGATTAGATGTTACTTCAACAAACTCATAAAATAGATATGTTTTCATGCATCACCTTTTTCATAAAAGAATACTCCATAACCAATCACATCATACACACAAGTATATCACAAATTACTCCATAACAATCATATTAAAACACAAGTAAATAAGAAAACTTTCATTAAACTCAAAGTAACAATTGTTCATTATAAGTATCAAGGTGTACCTAGCTTGAGAATTACAATGAATAAACTTGTGGAACTATAGCAACCACACTCCTCCAATTGTTCACTAACGTAAGTAAACAACTCCAAACTCGAACCAAAGCTTGAGACTCGAACTCAACACTTTCTGGACGTTTTCACAACACTTAGTAAACTTTCAGGCAATATAAGATAAACTAATAATAATTTGGTGTAACACTTTGTTGGATATTTTATGGTACATGTAATCTAGACCCTAAGTAGTCATTATATAGCATAATAACACTTATGCTTCAAGTAAAAACGTCCCTCTTGAGTTATTAAGCAGAAATGATCAGCCACACATGATTATGGGGAGTAAATTCGTCCATAAATGCAAGACTTGTAACAGCAGTCACCTCCATCCGATCGGTTTCTCTCCATCCGATCGGATGGCACTTCTTGAGAACACTCCAACCGAATCGGATGCGGGTTGCATCCGATCGGTTGGACACTGTCTGGAAACTATTCTTTTGTCTTTTCTTTGTCGTTTTACGTTGCATGCATTGTCTTTCTTCGTGGCATGACTTTATTCATAAGAACTTGATATTTCCTTGATAAATATGTGTAGAAAACTTGTCTTTATCAAATCCTTTTGTCCATGCGTGGTTTATTTCTTTCTTCTTCTTCTCGAAACTCTCCAAATGTGCATGATCACTTCATTTCTTCATCTTTTAATCACTTTTACTTGCTTTTGGCTATATTTGCATGCATAAACACTTTTCCACGATTAAGTAACAAATATATACAAATATGACCAATTCCCTTGTATAAAACCAACAATAACGCGACTAAAAACATGTTAACTTTGAGCGTTATCAACCGGGGGCTAGCGATTTTCACTATACTTAGTGAAATTTTCCATAAACATGAAAATTTGACAAACATCTTAAATGTCATCAATCTGCATAATTGTTAACACAAAACATTGTCCAAAGATAATAATAGAGCATGGATGTACATAGCAACACAAATCACATAGTTTAACCAATACAAAGTTCTAAAAACTACATAATGCCAAACGCTCCTTAAACACACATCTCACAATCGGTATATCTTCTTCTTGAGCTTTCCTAGGTACCTTCCAAAGCACTTGAATATTCCTTTGGTTTGCTTGAACTCTTCGGATGCATTGCTAATAGCGGGAAGTTCTTGAAGGTAGTCTAAAGGGGGTAGCTTAGAGTTAGGAAGATTTTCGTCATCGCTCATGTCGGATGATGATGATGATGGTGAAGGAGAGCGAGTACGCTTGCCCTTAACCTTGAAGACTCTTTTATCACTTAGAGGGACGAATATGTGAGGAATGAGAGTGTAATCAAGGCTAATTCCCCTATTGCTAGGAGGAATGGGGGAGATTGCTCTAAAGAGGCGGGTGAGAAGCATTCCATAAGGGAGAGCGGTTGTTCCAACTAAGGATATGTCGGCCATTCTTTTGGCTAAGTAATAAGCTAAGTTAAAGGGTTGGCCAGTGGAGATGCTAAAGAGCATGTAGCTAAGACATGTGTTGACATGATCACTATTTCCTATGGAACTTATGACGTTGGCTCTAAGAATTTCTTCCCATTTCTTAAATTGTGGTTTAAGCTTATTGAGCTCCATAACAAAAGGGTCCTTATTTACCTCATTCCCCGAACGATTCTTCCTAGTGGTTGAGGTCCTAACAAAGAGATGCTCACGAATTTCTTCCTTATTAGCAAGAGGGGTGTCGTATGGATGATAACGCTCAATGGAATCAAGAATTGTAAGAGGCCACTTATCCGTGTAGAGACATGTACCAACATTAGGGACACCGAGAATATTGGCAAAATCTTTTAAAGATATGAAATGTGGATGTTGATTGGTTGAGAAAGTTAATGAGATCTTACCATAGTCATTAAAGGAAAGGCTTATAGTTGCATAGAATTCCAAAATNGAGGAATGGGTGAGATTGCTCTAAAGAGGCGGGTGAGAAGCATTCCATAAGGGAGAGCGGTTGTTCCAACTAAGGATATGTCGGCCATTCTTTTGGCTAAGTAATAAGCTAAGTTAAAGGGTTGGCCAGTGGAGATGCTAAAGAGCATGTAGCTAAGACATGTGTTGACATGATCTCTATTTCCTATGGAACTTATGACGTTGGATCTAAGAGTTTCTTCCCATTTCTTAAATTGTGTTTTAAGCTCATTGAGCTCCATACCAAAAGGGTCCTTATTTACCTCATTCCCCGAACAATTCTTCCTAGTGGTTGAGGTCCTAACAAAGAGATGCTCAATAATTTCTTCCTTATTAGCAGTAGGGGTGTCGTATGGATGATAACGCTCAATGGAATCAAGAATTGTAAGAGGCCACTTATCCGTGTAGAGACATGTACCAACATTAGGGACACCGAGAATACAGGCAAAATCTTTTAAAGATACAAAATGTGGATGTTGATTGGTTGAGAAGGTTAATGAGATCTTACCATAGTCATTACAGGAAAGGCTTATAGTTGCATAGAATTCCAAAATGAACCTAGGACAAATTGGCTCATCTATGTCTAGGAGGCAACCAAAGTTGATAGCGACAAAGTTTTGACGAATGGATGTTTCTTTTAGGAAGGATGGATCAATGGTTCTTCCTTCATGAACATAGCGTTTTTCTAGATCCTNAAGTTAATGAGATCTTACCATAGTCATTAAAGGAAAGGCTTATAGTTGCATAGAATTCCAAAATGAACCTAGGACAAATTGGCTCATCTATGTCTAGGAGGCAATCAAAGTTGATAGCGGCAAAGTTTTGACGAATGGATGTTCCTTTTAGGAAGGATGGATCAATGGTTCTTCCTTCATGAACATAGCGTTTTTCTAGACACTTAAAAGTTTCAACTTGATCTTTAGTAAGACCTTTGGTCCTATGGTGTTTGGGTAAGTAATTAAGAGTGTCCTTGTGATCGGAGAATGTTGCGGGAGGCATGTTGATTCCTAGAAAACACAAAATTTTACATTTCAGTTTAGGTTAACGATTTTTACAATGTAGATGATCTAATGTGTTCCTATATGCTAAAACGTGGAGACGTGGTTATCTTGACTCATTTTGAAGCTCAAAGCATTTTATGAAACAAATTTTGTTTTAAAGCTAACGATAACCCACGTGCTCCTAATTCAATGTTGTTTCAATTGAATGTACTCAACAATGTATATTGATTATGCATTCTATTTTAGCATTCAAGTGATGTTATGCAAATGATGTTTTCATAATGTTTTTCATTTGTTTTAACAATGTGGTGAAAGGTTATGTTCTAATTGTGGTAAGCAATTTTTGAAAGACAATGTACTTGGTGTGTTTGGTAAATCATGATAATGTTTAACAAGATGCAATTCCTAACTAATTTGAATTATGACTATTTTGTTCATAGCCATGGATTTCAATTTTATGCATAAACCCTAAGATTATAATCCTATGTATGAATTAAGGAAGTGATTATGCAAAGAGTACTTACAATGTTGAATGAAGAGGTCAATGATTGAGTGAAAGCCCTAATTTTCATGTGTGAAAGTGTTATTGAGTGAGTAGTGGCTGTTTGTGAGTTGAGGTTTATGGTTGGGGTGTGTTTGGTTTAAAATTAAACAAAATTTGACCTGCAGACTCGGCGGACCAGGCGGAACCAAAAAGGGAGTTCCGCCCGTTTAGTCGCAAGGTTCCGCCGGTTCTGCAGTGGACAAACTTAAAAGATTTGTTTTGATTTTTATGATTTTTATTCTAATGTTTAAAACTATGGTTTTAGGTTTCATAAGTCCTAAGCTAAGTCTAAGGGGGATGAATGATTCCTATTCAAGAGGTTTTGAGAAAACGTCGACAATGTTGTTTTCTTATGAAACATTTTTGGTCGAAATGTTCCTCAATGAACATTTTTACCGAGGCGATGATGAGGGATCACAATATGTTAATTGAGACCACATTGGATTAGGATATTACTGAGGATGATACTTTCTTTGTTGAAATAAGGGATGAGAATGTTGATAAGTAGAATTCCGATGTTGACGCGAGTTTGCTTGTTCTAACGGAGCTTGTTGACATGCTTTTCCATCCAATGCTAATTCGAGAGCCTTAAGCTTTCTCAGAGAATCATTGGGTAAGAAAGTATAAAAGTACAAGTACCACTTGTGCTTTTTCTATTAACTTGATTACCTTCATAATTCGAGTTGACATACACTATGGTTTCTATTCCCGTTCCTTTGGGATACCATAATCCTAGGTGTGTAGTACCTTTTGATGTGTCCAAATAATCTCTTCCGAAATAATTATTTTAGGATCTTTTCTAAGACGGGCACATAGACAAGTACTAAACATAATGTTGGATCTATTTGTTGTGAGAACAAGTAAACTTCCAAACATTTCTCTATGTTTAGTTTTATCTACGGATTCACTAATCTCATTCTTGATAAGTCATATAACACTTAATCATTGTGTACTTGTGAATAACTAGGAATGTCTTTGGGTGATTATTCCTTGCTTTTGGAGCTTGCTTATGTTATCAAAAAGTCTTTCATAGATTATCACTACATCCTCTTTGTCTATTTTGAAAGATCTATTTTGTTTCAATTGTTGTTTAACTCTTTGGTAGAGAAACTAATGTCTAAAAACTATTTTTATCAAAATTATTTTAATCACAACTATGACCCATGACTCAAGTTTTATGACTTTGTCTATATTACTTGATTTAATGTTTGACACAAGATGAAAGATGTTGTTTACACTTTGAACTTTTGTCCTTAATGTTATAACACTAGTTAGTGTATGACTTTTGGATTTTTAGACATCTATATTTTCTCTTTTTAATAGTTCATCTTCCTTGTTATTTTTCTTAACTTACTTGTCTTATCACCGTTCGACTTTCAACTAGGTCATCGTCTACCAAAGATGATATCTTAGAAGGAGGTGGTCTTTCGTCAAATGTTAAATTCAACAACTCCTCGACTCTTTAGGTTTCTTTATTTAAAACACTATGAGTGTAAATGTCCAAGAGATACAACATCATAAGACTATGGGTCTAATTTTGATGTGCAAATCCTAGATGTTTATAAATCATTTTCTCCCAATCATCCTAATGTATCCTAATGTGATTTATTTTCCTTTGTGTGTCTTATATGAAATTTTATTAAAAGAGTGGTTGAATTAAGACACGATTGAAAATATAAGGTATAGTGTTAAAAGATGTTGTATTACAAACATTTGTGAAATGTTTTGGTTTACTAGATTTGCAAGCATCACAAAAGTGTTGGTTGTCTTATCACTTAGGAGATTCTTAGTTAGCTCACTTGTAGACAAGAATTAAGTGAGACTCACTCAAGAGTTTCTCATGTCTATTCCCGAAAGTTTAAAGAGCTGAAGCACCTTATATCTCCTATTCATTGTAACGTAGAAATCCTTTGATCATAGAGAATCTAATCTACGTTATAACTAACTAAAGACAGAACAACAAAGAGTATGCACAACTAATACTACACACGATAAATCTTAATGATAACAACAAAAGACAATAAAAGGTAAGTTGAAATAATGCGTACCTTTTAAGTTCCATAGAAAGGTTATCAAGAAGATAATCATTAAGCGTTTTATCTTGACTTGAAGGAAAGCTTGGAAACTCAATTACTCATGAATCCAAGGAGGTCAGATAAACATATAACAGCATAAAATATGATATCCTTAAATCACAAGCTTCTATTAGAGAATGAGTTACTTCTAAATATCTCTTCTAGGCTCAACAAACTTTACTTGCTTTTTACTTGTTGATGGTGCATTTGAGTTAAATCCTAAACCGGTTTTATCTCTAAATGACTTTTGACTTTTCAACAATCTTTCAAGAGATTTTGAACTTTCTTCAAACTTAGCCAACATTTTTCCTTTTTCATTTTGTCTTTTAATTTCATGTTTGTAATCTAGACATATTTTGCATCCTAGATCAATTTCAACATTACTTTCAAGTCTAGACATTTTATCTTCTAACATTATCTCTTTTTCAAGATTATTCACAAGAGATTTTGAATGTTCATTGTTAAAGATAGTTTTTAGGTCCATGTTGCATAAAAGTTTAGACTCATTTTCTAGTTTAGAAAACTCTAGGATAAATGTGTCAAAGCAAAAGTGTTTGGTTTCAAATTGTACCTTGCTTGATATTTTATCTAATTGAGAATCACAAACCGGATAGTTGACTTCATCTTCATCCGTGTCATTCCATGAATCGTAAGCAAGTCCTCTTTGAGCTTGACACAAGTAATCATCTTCACTTATAACTTCATTTAAAACATTTACACTAGTAGCACATGTATTTACTTCAACTAAGTATTTATCTATCAGTTTTTCTAAGACTTCTAACTCATGTGTGAGATCAAATTGATCATCTTTCACTTGACATATTTCTTGATGAAAGTTTAATATATTTTTTCAAATATCGTTAGCCGTTTGACAAAAATCCACTTTTTCATATTCAATCCTCGGTAAAGCTTTATAAATCATTATCTTAGCTTTAGTGTTTTTATCAAACTTAAGATAATCATCTTGATTTTCAAAAATTGTTTTTTGTTGGTTTGAGACCACCAATAGAAATAATGTGCCAAAGATCTTGATCAATTGATCTCACATAGTTTTCAAATTTACTTTTCCATTCAAGGAAGTTTTCTTTTTCACATAGCGGTGGCCTTTGAATAGATTGCCCTTCTTTGAGATTTTCAAAATCCATGGATCGATCCAAGTTTTAAAATACAATATATTTTAAAGATCTTGAGTAACGTAGCTCTTGATGCCAATTGTGGAAAACTAGAAGGGGGTTGAATAGTTTACCGCTTTTTAACTTGTTAATCTTCGAAAGCTTTATGTGTAGTTAATGATTCTAACTAATTATCAATAATTAATAAGCGAGTATGAAGAAAGAAACGATCAAACCACAACACGATTGTTTATCGTGGTTCGGCCACAACGACTCTTTTTCCTAACCCTACATCCACGCCCCGAGTTTCCAACTCGAGAGTTTCAAGCACTAGTCAACAAGCTCCTTTCACCGGTGGAGAAACCTTTACAATCGTCGCTTACACTTTATCTGGTACAAAGCTAGATACCGGGTCCTAGTTCAAGGTAGAACCAACCTAACGTCGCCTATCCACTATTTCCGACACTAAGCTAGATGTCGAGTTCTTTTACAAGGGTACAACCACTCCCGTCTCACTATGTATTTTAAGACCTAAAATACTAACCGATCACTCTTGAATATACACAATCAAATGAAGTATAAACTACACTAAGTTTATATGAAGCTAAGCTAACAAGTCTTGCAACGTTGAGTTGAATACTTGTAACTTCTTGGATGAACTTGTGAACTTCCTTTCTACATAAGACAATCACACAAGTGAGTAGCTACTGAGTTAGATGAGAGTATATGTGTAAATTATGGCCCTAAGTGATTGATGATTTCTTGCAAGTGGTTTGGTATTTATACCCAAACAATCCAGCAGCCTGGCGGATACGGCGGAACCAAAGAACGGGTTCCGCCCGTATACCCCCAGGGTTCCGCCAGGTCTGACAGGTAAACTTGCAAGAAATCTTTCCATATCAAGCAATGTCACATTAAGTTACTTCTAGTCAAACACACAATAGAGAAAGTTGGAATCCTTCCAAAATGTGTAAGAAGTCTTATGGAGAGTCAAACACACAATCTTTCCATAAATGCATATGATGTGATGTTTACATTTTCTATATTAAGAAATATAACAATGTTATGTTTAATATGAAATGTAAAGTCTAGTTATTCAAGACTTAAAACTCAAAAGATATTTTACTATAAACTAAAATTTATACTTTGTCATTAACAAAACTTAGCAAAGATCGTAAAATATAAATAACGTTTTTAGGCGATATTTGTATTAACACCATCGATCTTATGTCCCCTTTGCAACTCGGCTGTGGAGTCTACTTCTCATATCATTTTTCTTGTCCCTTATCTCGTCAAGTGTGGAGAAAAATTTTGCTTTGGTGGGAGCTCGACGATATTGATCTTAAATCTTATAATGAGTGGTTTTTTGGCTCGTCAATACTCGTTTACCTAAGCATTTGAAGGTGTTTTTTTGAAGGTATTTGTTACGTGATGTGGTGGCTTATTTGGCGTTCGAGAAATCAACTGTTGTTTGGTCCCTCTCAACCAAGACGAGAGCTGCTATTTGATGATGTTGTGCAAATGTTATACATGTGGTGTTCTAGCCGTTGTAAGTTTTAAATCAATTGGGTTTCTTGGTTACAAAACCCTAATCGTATTAGTTGGTAATCTTTTCTAGCTTCTTGCTAATGTTTTTTTATTAAAATTTTGCCGTTAAAAAAATAAAAAAAAAATAAAAAAATAAATTACTAAGGTGTTGAACGACTTAATAAAACGGACATGAATAACTTCATTTATAATGAACGAAATGAACTTGAAGTTTCGCTCATTTAAACGTTTATACTCATTCATTTTTTTATTTTTTTATTATTTTTTTTATTGTTTAGTTAAACTTAAACAAACGAAAACAAATAAGTTGGTGTTCGTGTTCGTCATATTTGTTTACAACCCTGGTTGTTCCGGTTGGTTTAATTGAAATAAGATACATATTCTTGTGGCATGTAACTATGTAAGTGGTTTGTCTAAACAAGAAAAAAACTATGTAAGTGGCTTTAGATATTTGAGGGATTTGAGTGAAAAATATTAAATATTTGAACGACCTCGAATTATATTATACTTATATACTATTAGGTGGGCTTTTGGGCCCTTTTTCTTTGCCAAACCGACCCACCCCAACCCGTATGGAAAAAACGGGTTATAGAAAAGAACCGCCGGTGTTCACTCCCACTCACACTC
Organism: Artemisia annua; assembly: GCA_014162995.1. Taxonomy (NCBI): domain Eukaryota; kingdom Viridiplantae; phylum Streptophyta; class Magnoliopsida; order Asterales; family Asteraceae; genus Artemisia; species Artemisia annua. Next base: position 51,994 of record LBNU01008984.1, read on the forward strand.
CCCGTTAAGTTTGGGGATCCGAAACCTCCACCTCCGAACACCAAAATCCGGCGTCGTTGGACGCTTGCCCGATCCGATCACATGAACCCGGTTGCAACTACAGTTGCCTGTGAGGGGGTGAACAGGAAAACCAACAGTAAAACTAATTTTTTATTCCATGTGTGGTTCTCAATTGCCCAAGTGTTATGGTTGTGTCTAGAACCCCATTCTCAGCCACATATTGGAGTTAGGTATCCTCATAGAGTGATATATTCGTTTCATTGTGTGGTGTGAAATCGAAAAAAAAAACCAGCATCGTTGTGATAAGGTTTGGATTTATTATTATGTTTAATTTTTTTTTTTTTTTTTTTTTCGTGTTAATATGTTACTGATTTTTGATCTAGGCTTTTGATTGATTCATTTGTGTTTGATTTTACTGTTGCCTTCATCTAAGTAAATTAGGGTTTTCAATTTCTAGGGTTAGGCTTTTGATTGATTCAATTTCATCTAAGTAAATTATGTTTGGTTGAAATTAATTGTGTAGGTGCATTTAATACAATAGTTTAAGGAACCTGTATGCAAGTAGATTAGGGTTTTCAATTTTGAGGGTATGCGAACATAAAGGTAACAAATGTGATTGCTGATTAGGATAAGTAATTAAAAGTGATTTTCTTATATTCACTTGATTACAGTGACATGTGATGTTGGCATTGAGATGTTTTCTGAAAAATATCTAGATTTAGATTGTTATAATGTTATTGTGTAAAGTTCGTATATGAAAGTGCGACAGAATTTGCGCAGGTTTTATGCTATAATGTCGAAATTTTATGCCACTACTAGGTAAAGGAGAATTGGTATTGCGTTATTTTCTGAGAATGCTTTAGTTTTATGAAGTTAATCACGTACAATAAATAGATCACATATCTAGAAGAAAATAGGATTATTGACATCAATTTCCCTGCCAAGTTGATTAATAGATTTGATTAATCGCAATTTGAAACTTGAAACTGTTTATTCAGAAAATCTTATCATAACTCGAGATAAGAAACTTTATATGCAATCCCAAACATCCCCTAAACCGTAGTGTAATTTAGATGCAAGTTTGTTTGGTAAATATTGCGTTTCTCGATATGCTGATTGTTGGACTGATTGTTTTTACTTTGCTTGCAGTTTCACGGCCATAACACAATTAGCACATCATGAGATGCTATTTGTACCTTGAGTTGGATCTAACGCAACCTGAGGCATATAAGGCGCCGAAAAATCAAGCCAGAAAACCATTTGCGATGTCTAAGGGTAAGTTTACTAAACCATATTTAGCTGCTAGAAATTTGGTGATTTTACAAACATATGGTAATTTTACATATATTTATCATGGACAAGCGACGAGATAATGGATATCTATCAAAAGAGCTTTAGCTACGTTTTTTAGTAAATATGGAGATCAACAGTAAGTAGCACTGCAACTGAATATCATCTATCCGTTTTTGCTACAAGTTTCGTAATTTGCCTCTTAAAATATCATATTATTGATAAGATGTCCAAGGTAAAAAAAAAATATGGATTTGTTTACACCAAATTGCAGTTCAACAAGACTATGATGTATAGCTTTCCATGTTCATTTCCATGTACAACGTGAGGCAGAGAGTCTTAAGAAATGGTTAGATGATAAGGAGGCTGAACAACAAAAGTTAGTTTAACGTTTACACATTGTGTTATGTTGCTTTTGTTTTAGATAGTTTTTTAAGAACTATATATACGGTACACCATGTACTTTGCAGCATCCCATTTTCTTTTTGGAAATGAAGTACTGCAACCATAACAAAAAGAAGCGAATGATAAAACATGTGCCAAATCCTTTAGAAAAAGTATTTTTATAATAAGTGAGATATTATTTACTCCTATATTTCATATTTAAGCTTCTTCCATACAAGTTGTCTGTGTTATATGCTTGAAAAGAACCACCTTCACATCAGTCATCATCTTGCGAAAATCCATTGCTATTATTACTTTCAGATTCCTAATTGTTAAATTCAAACTCTATCAACAGGATATCTGCATCCAGTACTCCGGCTTATACTTCTCAGGAAAGAATCAGCAAGCTACTCGATCTCCAAGAAAAGGCATGTTTTGAAAGTTTTCAATTGTGTTCTTCTTCATTTTTCTTACTATATCACCTCTTTGAGGTGGCAAATTTGGTGGGCTGAGCGGGTTGGGCGACAGGTCAAAAAGGGTCAGACTAGACCGAACCACGAATACAATGACTACTTTTCATTACATATACATTTAGTCAAAATAATAAACCTATAAACCTGTAGTGATGCATGTTTGAAACGATGTTTATTATCATCATTATCATCGCTTCATAATGTGCTCTTGGCAGATCACACTCAGAGTGTGATTGGAACCATGAAAGGTGTTTGCCACTGCTGTGGTTGCAGCCCATGGTTTATGCCATTTTTGGTTCAATTTTATTGTTGTGATCATATTTCAATACAATCCCGAATACAGGTAATTTACACTTTGTGAGTGACTACACGACAGTGAAAGTGTCATAATACAAGTCGTACAGTTTCTAAAGTAGTAGCCTGTTATTTGATTCTGAAACATCATACCATGCATATCATATGATTGATTTCATTAAATGTTTTGTCTTTGTTGTATCAGGTACCAATGACAACGCATGCCATCCTCCTACACATCTCAAAGGTAAGTTACGCCACCTGAAATTAACCCACAGAATATCTGCAAATTAATTTCAGCAGTCACAGCTGACAGTAACTCATTACACTTATAGGGTTGCACAATAATGTGAACTCAAACGGCGCCACTTCAATGGAAGGTCAGTTGGATAATTAATCTATCTTCAATCATTTGCAAGATCTCTCAACATATGCCAGTCACAAACTAATTTGGTTTCTATTGTAAACAACAGCTATTGGACAAAGTACAAGTCATAGGCACAAGCACAACACAACAATAACATAGGCATGTTATTTTATTCTGAAACATTATACCATGCATATCATGCTATTGATTTCATTAAACGTTTTGTCTTGGTTGTATCAGGTACTTATGACAACGCAAGCCAACCTCCTGCATCCAACTACGAACCAACCAAAATCACCACCCAACAACATCACAAAAAAAGGTATACCTAATAATAAAAGTTACTCTGGAATAAAACGTTAATAGGTTTATTATTTTGAAAACATGTCCTGGAATTTCTTTGCAGTTTAGCCGAACTATGAATTTTGGATCTCAGAAAAAGCAGACTGGATCACACATTAGACGCGAGCTTCGTAGGTATACTAATGATTGAGTTTCATTTTATATGATACTGATTAAACATTAAAGTGGGTTTGGGCAATGTTGCTAATGTTGTGGTCACTTATGGTTTGACCATCATGATTAATCCAACTCATTTACACATCTTTTATTATCTTCGCTTGCATGAATGCTTAACTATTGTTGTATATTGGTTTGTTTTGCAGGAGATATAGTGAATAACATACTTACACCCGCAACTCCAAACAAATAGAACAGAGTGGTGCTATAGCAACTGCTGCTGAAAGACAAAGTGGTAGCGAAGGAAGGCACCGAGTACGTTATACAGGCTAAAATGAGAACCAATTGGTGTTGTCTACGTACCCAGGTGGGATGACTGAAACCATAGTTAAAAAGAACCTGGGATTGGTTGGATGACTGATTTTTTGTTCATTAGTAACTTTGTCGGTTTTTTGGCATTGGTTCCTCTTAGAAAGGTTTGTCCCTTTTTGTTTTTTGGGTAGTAACTTTTTTACAATATCTTTTTGGTATTTTGATATCTTTTTATTGGGTTTTTTTTTTTCCAGATTATAATCATAGACGATAAGTTGACATACCCAAATAGATCGGCTATGCCTGGGCTTATCAATGGTTTCCACAAGAGGAAACAAGATTGTCAGGCAGGTAATAAAAAGAAGAAGGAATACGGGAATACCATTGCAGCTTACAACAAAATGTAGGTTAAATCTTCTACGTATACCGGTTTACCCGTTACTTTTACCAAATCTCTGTTTTGTTGACTGCAATTTTGTTGCAATGCGAATAGAATGCGGGACTTAATTAAGCTGGCCCACCTCTGATCATCTTTTAGATTCAGATTTATATAGAAAAAATTAGAGGGTTGGGTGTTTATGTTTTGATTAATTGGAATTTGATTTTATTTGCAAAACATTATGATGCTTCTAATTTTTCCAGGGATTTCTGGATGGGAGGGGTTATAAATCAGCTCAATTGCGGGTTTTGTATAAGCAATGGGGTGGGGAATCTGTTATGACCTTCCATGGTGTTGATTCTGTTGCTTCGATGGTGTTCATTTGCATCCGTTTCTCACTAACTGGGGCGAATGATTAGATTTGGAGCCATGAATTTTACGTGTCGAATATAGGCGGCTCAGTGTGCGAAAGCTGCTGAAGCTACGGGTGCTAAACGTGACCATTTAGCCTCGGTTGTTAGCTCATCAGAAATGTCCAGTTACCTAGGGATATCATGACTTTAATAGCTACACACTCTACTGGTAACTCCAAATTCTTTGTTTTTCTCTTTAACTTTCCTTGCAAATACGTAAGCCTTTTTACAGACAAATTCAAAGTAAAATAAGCTAAGAAAGAAAAAAATACAACAATTTTAATGCATTCTAGACAGTAAGGATGTGTTTGGTAATGATCAGCGGGCATACCATTTTAAACATGTATAATGTGAAGAATAATCTGAAATCCCTTAATTTACTATGTGTTTGTTCCACATTCATATCACTAAAGAGTTTGCATTGTGCTAAGATGACTACTGAAAGACTGTATGCATAGAATGCTTGGATAATTATCATTTCATTCTGAAAACACAAATAATCTGCACTTCTTTGTAAATACTTGAATAATCAGGTTTTTTTCATGATATTATGTTACAAAGTCTTCATTACAGATTTTCATGCATATTGAGTTTATAGCTTTTCCCTTTTCTTCTGTTGATGCTAAGACTACGAATTTACACATTTCAGCCTCGCGAATATTTTGCTTAACTTGCTATTGATCGCGGTTAAAATATTTGTGGAAAGTTTCAGGATGGTTGTGAATTTTAGCTGCTTCTATAGTCCAACTCAGTGCATAATTCTCAGTTTCATAGTTTTGGTTTTAAGCTGATCATATAGGGCCGCTATTGGCAATATTTGAGGGTCTAGATTATATAGCATACCTAACCCGTAGGTCGGAATAGAGATATCCATAGGAAGCTGACTATTTAAGATACTTAATCCCTTTATTAGAACATTAATTTGAACATAAGCAGATAAAGTATTTTGCAGTTTAGATTTAGATATTGAGGATATTGAACCATATTTATTCTTTATCTTTACCAATTTCAGATTCCTGTTCTTAGAAGAGGGAAACATGTGAACAAGTCTTCAAGGCACTGTTAAGGTAATTTATATTACTACTTCATACAACTTCTTTGTCCAGGACAAGGAATTTACAGCTTATGGGTTTTAGGACTTTTTACTATCTTGCGTCCTGCTAAATCATTGTCATACATTACAAAAATGAACCATTCTGATATTTTTTATTTAAATTTTGGGTTTTCTCTTTATGAGGCAGTTCTATAAAATCTTAAAAGTCTTCTTTAAAAGATTAAATTGTTACAAATGCTTAAACTGTTGCTAACAAAAGTCCCTAAAAGTATCGCGTTTAATTAGCTTTCTTTTAAAATGTTTCATTTTGTATACTATATACAGAGATTGTGACCTTGAAGGAGAGTTGTGCGAGAAAGCAAGCAAGACATGGGCTGGAATTTGTGGGAAAACAAACCACTGTAGCGATCAATGCAAGTAGTGGGAGAATGCAGCCCATGAAGCTTGCCACACACGTGGAGGAAAACACATCGCTACTTCAAATGTTCTGGAGCCGCAAATCTTAAATCTNGAAAAAATTAGAGGGTTGGGTGTTTATGTTTTGATTAATTGGAATTTGATTTTATTTGCAAAACATTATGATGCTTCTAATTTTTTCAGGGATTTCTGGATGGGAGGGGTTATAAATCAGCTCAATTGCGGGTTTTGTATAAGCAATGGGGTGGGGAATCTGTTATGACCTTCCATGGTGTTGATTCTGTTGCTTCGATGGTGTTCATTTGCATCAGTTTCTCACTAACTGGGGTGAATGATTAGATTTGGAGCCATGAATTTTACGTGTCGAATATAGGCGGCTCAGTGTGCGGAAGCTGCTGAAGCTACGGGTGCTAAACGTGACCATTTAGCCTCGGTTGTTAGCTCATCAGAAATGTCCAGTTACCTAGGGATATCATGACTTTAATAGCTACACACTCTACTGGTAACTCCAAATTCTTTGTTTTTCTCTTTAACTTTCCTTGCAAATACGTAAGCCTTTTTACAGACAAATTCAAAGTAAAATAAGCTAAGAAAGAAAAAAAAAATACAACAATTTTAATGCATTCTAGACAGTAAGGATGTGTTTGGTAATGATCAGCGGGGATACCATTTTAAACGTGTATAATGTGAAGAATAATCTGAAATCCCTTAATTTACTATGTGTTTGTTCATCACATTCATATCACTAAAGAGTTTGCATTGTGCTAAGATGACTACTGGAAGACTGTATGCATAGAATGCTTGGATAATTATCATTTCATTCTGAAAACACAAATAATCTGCACTTCTTTGTAAATACTTGAATAATCAGTTTTTTTTCATGATATTATGTTACAAAGTCTTCATTACAGATTTTCATGCATATTGAGTTTATAGCTTTTCCCTTTTCTTCTGTTGATGCTAAGACTACGAATTTACACATTTCAGCCTCGCGAATATTTTGTTTAACTTGCTATTGATCGCGGTTAAAATATTTGTGGAAAGTTTCAGGATGGTTGTGAATTTTAGCTGCTTCTATAGTCCAACTCAGTGCATAATTCTCAGTTTGATAGTTTTGGTTTTAAGCTGATTATATAGGGCCGCTATTGGCAATCTTTGAGGGTCTAGATTATATAGCATACCTAACCCGTAGGTCGGAATAGAGATATCCATAGGAAGCTGACTATTTAAGATACTTAATCCCTTTATTAGAACATTAATTTGAACATAAGCAGATAAAGTATTTTGCATTTTAGATTTAGATATTGAGGATATTGAACCATATTTATTCTTTATCTTTACCAATTTCAGATTCATGTTCTTAGAAGAGGGAAACATGTGAACAAGTCTTCAAGGCACTGTTAAGGTAATTTATATTACTACTTCATACAACTTCTTTGTCAAGGACAAGGAATTTACAGCTTATGGGTTTTAGGACTTTTTACTATCTTGCGTCCTGCTAAATCATTGTCATACATTAGAAAAATGAACCATTCTGATATTTTTATTTAAATTTTGGGTTTTCTCTTTATGAGGCAGTTCTACAAAATCTTAAAAGTCTTCTTTAAAAGATTAAATTGCTACAAATGCTTAAACTGTTGCTAACAAAAGTCCCTAAAAGTATCGCGTTTAATTAGCTTTCTTTTAAAATGTTTCATTTTGTATACTGTATACAGAGATTGTGACCTTGAAGGAGAGTTGTGCGAGAAAGCAAGCAAGACATGGGCTGGAATTTGTGGGAAAACAAACCACTGTAGCGATCAATGCAAGTCGTGGGAGAATGCAGCCCATGAAGCTTGCCACACACGTGCAGGAAAACACATCGCTACTTCAAATGTTCTGGAGCCGCAAATCTGCCTCAAGGTAAAGTGAAAGCCAAAGAGCTTGATAAGGATAACACTGAAGCTGAGAAGACGCCACATTTTGAAGATGCTCTGCCACCACACATGATTCAGGCGAAGGTATTTGTTACGATACATAGGGTCAATGTCTACTGGGCCTCGAGTTATGGCCGTTTAGGTGGATAGGAAAGTTTTGGTTGTTAAAAAAGATAAAAACAACCTGCTATTTGCAGAAAGAAGTAAAGAAAAATAGGGGAGCTAAATAGTTTCTAATTGATTACGTGTAGATATGAACTAAACATCAATGTAAAGTCATTTGGTTTAGTTAGCTTATAGTGTAAACGTATGCAAACATCCCGCGGCAACGCGCACTAATCTTTTGTATAGTAGTTACACAGCAAATACTTCTTAGCTATGTAATCTGCTCCCATGCATGGATGAATGTAAATGCCACTTATCTCTTTTCTTTCATGCCTGCACTTGGTTTAACTGCAAAATATATAAGGTTACCAACCACCCAATGCATGTACCTTTCCAACTCTCATGACCATCTCAATATATAACTGCACAGGTACAAAGAAACTAAAGCCATCCAAACAATGATTCTCCTATCTTTGTCTAAATATATTGCTGACTACCTCTCTAGGAAAACACTCCGCGGCAACGCGCGGGTTTTCCAACTCGTTATTAGCTATTTAGCTTATAGCGAGTAGCGCTATTTGTTCATATATAATTATATAAACTAGTCAATGTGTACGTCATTTACGGGTTTGTTGTACCTATTACACTTCTTAAAGCTATCTCAATTTTGGCGATATAAGACTGGTGATAATAATGGCCGCAAACATGAATATCAACTTAATGGTACATTAGCTTTTCAACACCATAAATATCACCAGTTACATAGTGTAATAACACAACTAACATTATCATCAAATCATATATATTGCACTTAAATACAAATATTACTTACAATACACACACAAAAATGAAGGAAAAGAAGTTGGTCGTTCAGACTACCGCCTTATGTTTAAAAATTGTCCGATCGCGATAAGTATTATAAGAGAGACACGTTGATAGTGGCCTTAGGACGCGTCTATTGACACTTATTAGCACCAGTCTAAAATAACTACAATGTGTAGCCTATGGATAGTTTCTGTCCTTAAAAACCTATTGGCGAATCAAACATTTTTTGCGAGGCTTACATTATCTGGTTAATATTAACGGGTTTGAGACGCTATATGGATGCATTATATTTTTTAAATATTCTTAGCCATGTTGACACATTATTTTCTTTAGCTTGGAAAAACTCTTTAAAAATAGGCGTATGTTTTTGCGAAAAGCATACGCAGAGAGTCTCGGAAATATGTGCAATAGGTGCCGTTGTACAAGACCTTCACTTAAAAAGGACCCACAATTTTATTAGTTTTGCATATATATAAGTATAATATTAAGAATATATAAGTCACATAATTCAAATTTATATGCAATTTCTTTTTAGTTTACAATAAAACATTTTTGTTGTTATTGTTTAGAGTCACCGAAAACAACGAAACGACCTGAACATACGCTATATCATACTATTGTTTACAAAAAGTTTATACTTAGTTTACCGAAAACCACGAGCCGGCCTCAGCTTACACTATATCAAACTATTATTTACAAAAAGTTTTTACTTAATTTCTTTGGCTTCGATTGGTTTTCTCACAGCAGTTTGAAGACAGGTATACGTATACCTTTCAACCACAAGCTCATTGGAATGACTCATTATTGGGTGTCCTTTATTACTTTGGAACATTGAACAAGTTTCTTCCTTCTTTTTTCCTTTTCATTTGTCTTTTTCTGACATTCAAAATTATATCTATTTCTTTTCGTATAACAATTTAAATTTAGTTTATTTTATATTCTTTTTCATTTTGGTTTTATCTGGCTTTAATTATTGATTCGTTCGTAACAAGATTGGATCTATAGTATAATTCATTTTTAAAACATGTCAATAATTGGTTAGTAGCGCATGTTTGACATATATAATACGTCTGTTTTTTATTGCTATTTAAAAATGTTCTGATTTTATCATTAAAACATTTGAAAAATGTACTTCAGAATAATTAACTTTATTTTTTAAGTTTTCTTTCTAAAAATCTATTTCTAAATCAACATCTTCACCCACTCAATCAAATATCCACTCTTTTGACATAAATTTCAACAACTAATCAATTATAGAAACTTAAATAGTAATAAATAAACATTTTTTTTTATATAAAACAAGTCAAGGAAGTGAAAAGATGAATTAAAAACTACAATGCATCGACTTTTGAAGCTCATGTGGGATGATTCTTAATTCCAACTGATTAATTATAACAAAATTATTATTTTAAGGTGTTATATGATTTTTTTAGTCAATTCTAGTCTCTCAAGTCTCACCCGACTCACCCTTCAATCATTACAGATTCACAAGAAACCCAAATTAATAAAGATTTCCATACTCTTTAGTATCATCAATATACTTTTTTTTCCAAAAAGTATATAAATAAACTACTACCGATACTAACAAGTAACAAGTTAGTATACTGACAATAGTAACATGTAAAAATACAAGTTAGTCTCATCAATATACTTTATTTCGTTAAGAGTTATAATCAGGATCATTTAAGATTTGCATCGTGTATTCCTTAGACATAACATTTCCACAAGAAGGGTGTTACTCTTCCGGTATCATTTTATCTTTTAAGTTTAAACTATGATCACTAGCTAAAGTGTCGTAAGCCATTGTCGGGACAAATGTCCTTGTGTCATTCTAGTAGTTATCTCTGGTTTTTGAACGATACTTGATTTTGATTTTGACTAACTCGCACATTTCTAGATTCATGAAGGTCGATGATGGATTTTAGCGACGTCAAATACAAGCTTTTATATAGTTTTTTTTTAACAAAATCTGTATTGGAATGTACACTTGAACTAAATAACTAAAAACATTAAAATCCAAATCGAACATCCGATAGTAGTCCTAAAAGAACTTATAGTAGTTGAGTTATACAAATTCGAACCTTGATTTTTAGAATGGAAAAAATAGCAAAAGTATAAGAGTAACATAATTCAAACGGCGAAATAACGTCACCTCAACTTGTACGCTTTTCACTTAGCTACGTCTAATAAAAAAATAAAAAAAAATTAAAAAATAAAAAATAAAAACAAAAGATATCACATTTGGCGTACGCCAAAATAATTGGCGAATCACTTGGTGAGGTGGTGGCCGGCGGAGTGGCGAGAGGCACCTCGGATTGGTGAGGCACACTCGCTATTGCACCTAGTGCTCTAAAAGAGAGAAAGGAAGAGATAAGACAAATGTGGTGGCAATGGCCGACGATCCGTAGTAATGACTACAAAATTGCCGTCAATTCTTTAACTTGTTTGCGTTAGTTGTTTGAACATTAATTTAATGAATTACTGTATATTCCTCACTTAACTCTAGAGATTTTATGATACGAGATTGGGAGAATATATTTAGTTTCGGTGATGTTAATATTGTCTAATTTATGTTAGGATAGTTTACATTTTCTCTTCAAAATAAAACTATGTTGCCTTGGATCTTAAAAGAAGTAATCTTTCGGTCTTAAAACAAATGTATTTTGTACATATTGCATTCAATTTAGGAAGGAATGAAAGATTGAGATCCTCTCATGTTCAACTTGAACATGAGAGTTAATGTTTGAGATTTATGTAAGTGAAGGAAAATAAAATAAAATAACTATTAATGCTACCTCCAATTCCCTGTATGTTCAGACTAAACATACCAATAGTCACCAGATTCATATGAGCTACTGAGGAGTAAGCAATGATCTTCTTAAGATCGATCTGTCTTAAAGTGGTCAAGGAAGTATATATTATAGCAATCGCGCTTAAAGTATAAATGAAAGGAGTGAAACAAAGTGTCGCTTCAGGAAACATGGGTATTGAAAATCTTAAAAAGCCATAGGTTCCCAATTTTAAAAGAATTCCCGCCAAGATGACGGATCCTGCCGTAGGTGCCTCTACATGAGCTTCGGGTAACCAAATATGAACTGGTACCATAGGCACTTTGACGGCGAAAGAGGCGAAAAAAGCAATCCATAGAAAGATTTGGCGCCGCTTCCATTTTAATATAAAATAATTTTTCTTCACAATAAAACTAACATGATATCTCATGTTCAAGTTGAACATGAGAGGATCCCGATTCATTTAAGAAAATATGATGACCAATACAATGTGCATTAATAATGTCACATTGACTTTTTAAAACCATTTTAATCGGTTAAAAATAAAAATAAAAAAACTTATTTACAAAAAACCAAAATACAAGGATAAATTTTTAATTTAGGACACAGGTGAATCAATCAGACACCACATAATTGTGACACAAACACTTGCTTTCGTATTAGAATTCCTTTTGGCGTCACTAACCTCTATTTCCCTTGCTTTGCTCCCGTTTACCACTCGCCTCTGTTTCCCTTGCGTCACTTGCCCCTCTCGCTATCCACTGGAGCTCGGATCCGACTCAAATTGGGTTCATGCGAATGCGCCCTGCCAAAGCTAGCCTGAAAGAATGTTCAACAAAAATGATTGACACTTGACACTTGAAAGTAAGATGTTGTGAGTTTAAGTCTCGCTCAAGACATTTATAAGATATATTATAAGATAAGTGATATAAGGTGTGTAAAAACTTTTAGTAAAAAAAAAAAAAAAAAAAATGATGAAGCTACTACCTTTCCCCTCGATGCATATTGCTAAGGAAGCCTTTCCTGGCGGGAGTATATTAATATCTTTTCTCAAGGTTAGCCTTGACTCTTGAGACAAAAGGAAATTCCCGAATCCTGTCAGCATATTTAGGCCCGTGAAACAAAAAACATATTAAAATATAGCGAAATCTAAGTGTGTTCACAAATCGGGTAATACATGCGAGAATTGAAAACTAGACTGAAAAGTGAAACGAACCGAATAAAATCAAACTGACTTTACTAAAAATGACCCGACCAAATTTAATATTCGTTTCACGGTTTGGATATAATTTTGACAAAATGAGAACTGAACCGAACTGAAAACCGAATTCACACGTATACATATTTTTTTATATACTTATATATAAAAAAAACCATTAAAATTCTAGCTTAGTGTAAATATTACATATTTTACGTTTGAAACTTTTTTGCTGCTAAAAATCTATATTATTAAAATGGGATAAAAATATAAAGTACGTAATTCGTGTTGTTCGGGTCAACCTGAAAACCGAACCTAATTCAAATTTGGTTTTCGGTTCGGTCTAATCCAATCTGAATTCGGTTCAGTTCGGTTTTTGATTTTACTTATAAAATTTTTTAACCAAACTAACCGAATTGAATAAACCGATCAACCCGATAACCGAACCAACGAACACTCCTTCGTTGTTTAATCAATGAAACAACTGGAAACAAAGGTTTAACTTGGACTAAGGGTGAGCATCGGTCCGGGACCGGACCGGACCGGACCGCCAAAAACCGAGACCTAATTAAGGTAAAAACCGAGACCAAGACCGAGACCTAATATGGTCGGTCGGGTCCGGTCCGGTCCGGTCTGTTCGGGTCGTTTGCTCACCCCTAACTTGGACCACTGAGATTAAATTACAAACCTTTGAATTGAATTATAAACAATTGAAAACCTTAAAATCTTGGATTTCTAATACAACAGTTTGAGAATACCTAACAATTCGGGGTAAAGCTAAATATACGTAACATATTTCTACAAATAAACACAAGTACGCAACATACTTAGTAAAGTGTCAAACGTACGCAACATATTTTCAAAAAACCGTCGATCTACGCAATATGACCTGCTGGCAGCAGGTTACCAGGTCACCTAACTTTAAAAGTTACACCTTTGGTCCCTAAACTGTCTCATATCTCGCGTACATGATCCTATTTTGGTAACGGTCGTTAAAAAAGTTTTTAAAAAAACTTTTTAACATTTTTTTTTAAATCGAGATAAAATCTTTTTTTTAACTAAAATTTAAAAAAAAAAGTTAAAAAAATTTAAAATTAAAAAAAAAAGTTAAAATTAAAAAAAAAAAAAAAAAGAAAAGAAAAAAATTTTAAAAATTAACTTTTTTTTAAAGTTAATATTTTTAAAAAAAATCAAAATTTTTTTAAAAAATTAATATTTGCGAAAAAAAAATTAAATTTTTTTAAGAAAAATAAATTTTTATAAAAAAATTATTTTTTTTTAAAATACACATTTTTTAAAAAAAATACGCATTTTTTTTAATAAAAATTAATTTTAAAAAAATTAATTTTTTTATAAAAAAAATAATTTTTTTATAAAAAAAATTAATTTTTTTTATATCGCAAATATTAATTTTTTTAAAAAATTTTGATTTTTTTTTAAATATTAACTTTAAAAGAAAATAATTTTTTAAATTTTTTTCCTTTTTTTTTAAATTTTAACTTTTTTTTTTAATTTAAAATTTTTTAACTTTTTTTTCTAACTTTTAGTTAAAAAAAAGATTTTATCTCGATTTTTTTAAAAAAAATGTTAAAAAGTTTTTTTAAAAACTTTTTTAACGACCGTTACAAAAATAGGATCATGTACGCGAGATATGAGACAGTTTAGGGACCAAAGGTGTAACTTTTAAAGTTAGGTGACCTGGTAAGCTGCTGCCAGCAGGTCATATTGCGTAGATCGACGATTTTTTGAAAATATGTTGCGTACGTTTGACACTTTACTAAGTATGTTGCGTACTTGTGTTTATTTGTAGATATATGTTGCGTATCTTTAGCTTTACCCCTAACAATTAAGATGGAAAACTTTTGAGGTTCGTTTGTGTGCTTACTAATTAACGTCAATCTGACCCCGAAAACCTTGTTACAGGCCCACTGTTAGAAACTTAGAATGGGTGTGAGGAAGAGTCCTCGACCAACTTGCTTGACGACCCTAAGTCGAACCAATGCAATAACCCAGCTTTGTAAAAATGACACCATGCACCCATACAAATCTAATAAACATGTAATTTTTCATATTTTTTGCTAACGAGGACTTTAACTCGTGCGTTGCGACGAACAGCTTGTATACAATCGTGTTCTATTTGTTGGCAGGACAATTTTCTTAAGGAATAAGTAGAAAAGAAAACAATCATTATTGGATCAAAGTAGGCAAGATACATATAAAATTGCACCAAATCAATTTTCTTTCTTGTTGGATTCAGTCCTTATGGGTAAGATACATATAAAATCACAAAAAGTCATTTTCCTATGAACAATCTAAACATCCATTAGACATTTCTTCGTGCTTCTGAAACGGTTGGGTCTTGTCCAGATGCATTGTAGACACCATTTTTTGGTAATGTTTTTCTACCTGTGAAGTGATTATGCAATGGGTATGTTATTCACATAGTCAAACCACGTTATATTCGAAAGAAAAAAAACAATTTTTTCAAATAACAATAAACAACATACCTTCAATGTCGATGATCATGATGACATCAATCACCAACAAAAACCCTCATACACATCGATATAAGCTTAAGGCTATGCACATCGAAGCGTAAGATCGATGACTCAAATACTCATCGAGTATTTTCAGATTCCTTAGTATTTTCACATTCATGACCTATTAAAACATGCGCGATTGCTTGTGTTTAAGAAACTAATGCCCACAGAGAAAACCCATGAGTCTCACATGCGTTAGAATATAAATGTGTTCCACCATTTCCAAACCCCATGTTAGAATATAAATGTGTTCCATAGTTAGAACAGCAATGTATTATTGCATCTCATATCTTTGGTTCCCTTTATTGACCCTTGTATGCAAATCATATACCCAGTCTCTATAATAATCACTTGGTAAATATCATGGGGCTTATGGTCTAGTGGTAAAGGCTTAAGTAGTTAAGCGAGCCCAAGTGAGAGTAGTACCGGTTTGGGTGACCGACTTGGGAACCACAAGCTCTAATGATATCAGGCGAATCGGGAATAGGAGTGGGGTTATCCCCTAAGAAGAGGCTCGCGGTTGGTATCTCTGCCCGAGGATGCGACACTAACTCGAGCCAACAACTAACATCTAACAACTAACCCGCCGTTAAAAAAAAAATAATAATAAAAAATAAAAATAATCACTTGGTAAATCATCATAAAAAAACTCATAATAACCACACTTACTATGCTTGTCTTGTAATCAACAAAAGAAATTAGTTAACGTTACTTATCAAACAAAGACCCAAGCAAATTCAATACCTTCAAATTATGGCTTACATAAATGGGACACACAATAAAACGTTTGCCCGGATTCTCCTTTGTCCATGCCGTTTTGACTATTAAAGGAAGTCCACAACCACAGAATGGTCGAACGTACTTCCCAATTACTCGTGGAGTGCCAAGAGAATAATAAGACATGATTTTAGGGTTTGTGTGTGATTGTGTGCGTGTGTGATAATATGTGTGTGTTTGTGTTGAGACCGAGGATGTTTTATAGGATGACAACGTGTTTTATTAACTTTGGGAATAAGACAAAGACAAACCAACATGGATGCCAATGTGGCTGAGTAGAAACGTAAAAAGTGATCAAAATATTTAATCATCCCGTCCAGTGTTGAGATTGGTAGGATTAGCAAGATTTGCACTTTTGTTAGAGAAAAAAGAAAAGAATGCTGGTAACNAAAAAAAAAAAAAAAAAAAAGTCCTCGTAAAACTTATTATACACGTGTTGGCAGGCAGGCATCATCACCATTACGTCTCCAATTGCTTCAACATCCAACTTGCTGTATCAAAATCAGGAAATATTTACATTTTGACACCTTCAACTTTATACTCCCTAAAATACAACCCTTGGTGCAAAATTTCAACAACTCACAAATAAATAAACTACAATGAAAACCAATAGGCCTTTGTTTTAGTGATATCCGTGAGATGGTTATGTCTCCAACAAAGAAGTTATTGATTCAAGTCTCACAAAAAAACAAAAAATGAGATATTGTGATTGTGTGAGATTTTAAATACTTATTTGTGTGAGTCTAACTTTCAAAGATGATAGTTATAAACTTACGATAATGTATAAAACATTAAGACAAAAACAATATAAAGAGTACGAACCTAAACATACCAACCACATTATGATCTTCATATATATCATTAAACTTTCCAATAACCCAAAAAATATCGTCTAATCATACTTATGATGGAGTTCAAGATTCAGACACAAATTTACATCTTAACAATTAGTGTGTTTTGTCATAAAGTTTCTAAAGAACCCAAGTGGCTAGCAACTGGGGTTTGAAAAAAAGGTACAAATCTATCACTTAGAGGGTGCAAAATGGAATTCTTTAAATTTCAAAGGGCTGAAAGTGATGTTTTATAAAGACTTTTCCAAGGAGGAAACTTGACACCTATTTCTAGAGTCAAAATTATTGGGCTAGATGTTTCCCTCCAAATTTAATAAGAATCAAGAACAAACAATCCCAAAAGGCCAAAACAGTTGCACAAAGTATATATTAAAAGAAAATGATACCAACTCATACGATGCCATTCTGCCACAATTAAGTTCCAATACCATTGCAATTTCAGAAAAGGATCTCAAAGAAACCAAAGCCCCAGGATTTGTTAAATGCGTCAGACCGGCCGACTGGGCATAGAAAATCCGGTCCAAAGCCCGGGCCAGGCCTTGCTCATCTCTATATGAAAGAAAAACACAATCCAAAAGCAAATGGCAAAACACCAACCAAACGCAAATGCAAATGCAAATGCAAAAACACAATCCAAAAACAAAGAGCTCGTAAAAGTAATTTTCAAATAGTATAACAGTAAGCACATCACGAATCATTAAGCAAGCTAGTCCTAATCCCATTTGTATCTAAAACTTTCTATATTGCAGATTTGTCTTCAGGCAATTTGGTGCTTCCCAGAACATAAAGATAAACTGTGGTATTACTTAAGATACAAAATGCAGCTGATCCACCAAATTCTCACGCATTAAGAAAGATTAAACAAAGGAATCACCTAAAGGTCTCTGAAGGGAACGGTAATCCAGTGCAGATACCAATGTATCTTTCCCCTTTAGCGGCTCAAATAATGGGGTCACTTCATGCAGAACAAACATTATAGATACTATGCAGGACACAAATACGAACAAGAAGCATATGGCCAAATTACGTGCTGTCGATTGATTGCAATGCAGAGATGGCGCTTTACAGAAGAATCTGAGACAATACTAAAAGAACTAGATGATAAATAGCATAAATCACGACTGCCGATATATACAGGATAATTTGATAGGATACATTCGTCTACTAAAAGGTACCATTCCAATGTATCATTTTTAAGCAAGTTTGAGCTCAAATGCAGAATTGAAACATTTCATCTTCAAAGAAAATATACAGGGAGAAGGTGAATTTCAAAAATAATGATCCGGTCATCCGACTCTAATGTAATGCATACTAAATCAAACTAATACGCATTATTTCCGAAACACACTATAACCCCACCTCACATATCCAACATATTTCTTTACCTAATCCTCAAAACAAACATAAGAAACAAAAAACGGCTACCAATTTTTTTGTCTAACAAAGCTTTAACTTCCGCAACCAGAATAACATGAAGCGCGCATTTCAGGAAGGAACAAACTCCTATCATACATACAGCATTGCTCTTAATCCAATCACACTTCCGCTATATCAAAGCACAATACCAGTCAATCCAAGACACAAACGATAAATTGATCAAAGGCTAATCTCAAACTAAACGTTTATTCCATTAAACACCAAAAATCACTAAAAAACAAAACGCAGATATCAACATGTTTCAACTACTACCATTAGAACAAAAAATTAGCATAAAATCCAAGCTTACTACGCCAAGATCTTATCTCCATCTCCATCTCTATATCCCATTAACCATCAAAAATCATCTCGTAAAGCCGTAAAGTCGTAAACTACCCAATTAGTAACCACATCAACACTTCTCCATTTATCCCCAAACGCTACCTCTGCAAAAAATTAAACAAAACATTAGTAAAAAAACTCGATACAAAACAGTAAATTACTAATTACAAATCGTTACCTTTCCGGTCTCGATCTCGTCTGGTACTTTATACAAATCAGGCGTTATCTCCGTTAACCACAATCCAGGAAACAGAGTCTGTAACAATCAAAATATATAAAACTAATTAATCAAAAAAATTTATAAAAAAAATATATATATATATATATATATATATATATATATATATATATATATATATATATATATATATAAACTATCCGTTGTGCGTTCCAACGGCCAAAAAAGAGGATAACAACGTTCGAAAAAAGGGCACCTTTTCCTCCATACCGTGAATGAAAGTTTCACGCAAATGAAGCTTCATTTGCGGTACCGCGTTAAAGGCAGCGGTGTTCCCGTAAATGAAGCACCCCGTCCCTTGCCATCATTCGACCACTGCCAACACCCTGATAAGATTGGAGGATATGTGGTGCACTCCAAATACTTTTCACACCCAAGTTACTTTCGAAGCGAGAATATCCATGATTACATCAACTATTTTGTGAAGCTACGCAGTTCTATCATCAAATGTTTTGTAATACAAAACAAAACTTAAAAGACTTCTAAGCTTTGTAGTTTTATTAGTTGTAAATGTATTTAACACTTCTCAATTTTTTGTTTATATAGAACGAGCGGGGTAACCCGCGCGTTGCTACGGGGTGTTGTGGTACATACTTGATGACAGTAACGTAGGTGAAGATGAGTCTATGATAGACCTATACACATTACAATATTGTGCGAAATGGTGAATCATGTGCTATAACAATGCAGTGGCAAGAAAAGTACAGATATATTTTTGTTCACATGCTTGTATATCAAAAAATAGTGCATTTGGTGGTTGAATCTATTCTATATAAAGTCCTGTATTGGATTCAATCAGTCGATCATTATCAACAAAATCGATCTTACTTGTTCATGTTCTCTTGGGTGTAATGGACTACCGCGCCATGTTTCTAAGTAAGGCCTGCATATTTGACAACATGTACAACATTAAACATGCGAAACTATAAAGTGCTAACTATGAAGGGAAAAAATTATGATAAATTCCAAAAAAGTGAGTTAACAAAATAGACGATGTTTGTTGTGTATGGTATTGCAACATGTNTTTTTTTTTTTTTTTTTTTTTTTTTTTTTTTTTTTTTTTTTTTTTTTTTTTTTTTTTTTAACATTAGGTTTTAGAGCAATGCTAGAACCACGTAAATAATTCACAAAAAAAATACAATGTGTCAGCGGGTGATTGGTGTATTATGTGACAGTTTCTCTCTCCTCTTTATGATTACACCAATCGCCTGCTGACACGTCAGCGGGTGAATTTTTTTTGTAAATTCTTTATGTGAGTTTAGCATGACTCTTTTAGACGGGGTGGGAGTGGGGGTACGGTGGTTCCAAAGAACGGCGCCAGAAATAGGAACGGCGCACTGCATTGGACTTCGCGCCATCCCCACAACGCCATGCGGTTCATTTTTTTTTCTCCCTTTTGTTACCGTTAGATTTGAATTTGGGTTTTAAAAAGGGAGCGTTTGGGAAGAATGGTCATATGACCGTTTGGTTTAAATGTTTAAAAAAAAATTAAAAAAAAAATAAAAAATAAAATAATAAATAAAAAATTACCCCTAAAATTAACTATAAATAACCTCTTTAAATTTTAAAAGATAACACACACTTTCAATTCTCAATTCTTTTCCAACCAAAATGAATTCTAATAACTCACCATGGATTAATAGCATGCTCAATGACCCGTCGAACCAAATGACGGGCACGTCTCAAAATCCGGCCAACAATTCGGGCTCGTCTTCGAATCCATACAATTAATCGGCTTACTTTCCTACCTTACCATCAAACCCATACATGAATCCCGAAGAACAAGCGCTATTTAGTCAATGGAAAATGCAACAATATCAACAATTTACTCAACAACAACAAAACCAAGTCATCGCTTCACAACCAAATTCCGACCATGGATCCTTTCATCTACGTGACGAGGACTTAGATGAAGAGGAGGATCCCGACCCCGACGTCGAAGAAGACGAAGACTAAGGGGAAGGGGAAGACGCAAGGTGGTACTCGAGCTCGTAACGTGTGGAACCAAGATGAGGAGTTGCTTTTGGCGGAGTGTTACATTCAAATATCCGAGGATCCAAAAAGAGGTTCGGGTCAATCAAAGAAAACGTTTTGGTATAGAATTCTTGACGTATACAATTTGGAAGCCGAAAGAAATTGGACTCTTCGTACCAAGGACATGTTGTCGGTAAAATGGACTCCATTGAACAAAGAGGTGGGCAAGTGGAATTCGTTAGTGAATGAAACAAGCGCTATGAGTGGGGAGAATGATCAAGATTTTATGACGAGGGTGCATTGTTTGTATAAATCGGTGACGGGTACAGACTTTAAACACATGAAAGCTTGGTCCTTTTTGAAAGATAAGCATAAGTGAAAAAATCCCGAATCGACAATGGCAAGGCGAAATCTTCTTCAGGTTACGGAGGAGGAACCCGAGCATTTTGGACCAGACGCGTTGCCACGGCCTGACAGAATGCACCAGATTTCCAAGAGGTTTGACCGCTAGTTCCAGTTCAAACCCGGCACTGTTTCATGAAATGATGCAACAACAACTCGAGTTAGAGCGCAAGGCAAAGATGGATATTATGGAACGAGAGTCACTCGCGAGAGTTACTTTGTATGAATCTCAAAAGATTGCCGAGGAGATGCGAGTGTTACAAATGGATACAAGCAGGATGGATCCAGTCAATGCGGCGGTCGTGAAAGCCCAACAAGCACGAATCCGGGAAAAGTATCCTACCGACGAGGATTAGGTTTTTATTTCTATGTTTATGTACTAGGTTATCATTTTAATGCATCTTTTTTTTTTTTTTTTTTTTTTTTTTTTTTTTAATTTAATTTAATTCTAATGTAATGTTTGTGTGTTTTTTAATTTAATAAAGTTTATTTTAGTTATTTATTATTGTTTTATTTAAATGAAAAAAAAAATGGAGAACGACACCAGATTTTCTGGTGCCAACTGTAACGGCACAGAATGTGGTGCCAAAGCATTTCTGGTGTCGTTCTGTGTTTTGCTGACGTGACATCACTTTTGGAGAACGGCACGAGGAGAACGACATCACTGTACCCACTGCTCTTATAGGGTTAGCTATTTGGTTTCAGGTTTGAGTAAACATGACATGTTTAAGTTGTCGGCTAGTTGTATTACTCGTAACTTGTTTACATATGATATGAATACAATAGGTTTATTTGGTTTTTTTTAATGTGTTGGCGAGTTGGTTTACAACGGTTGAGTATGTCAAACAAGTTAGCGATTTGACCCATTTTTTATTGAGTTTCTTATATATAGTAGGAATTGAATTTGAGAAATATCATGTTAGAATGATATTAGCCAAAAGATTTTGAGTGGTTACTCACCTACGGCTACACCAATAGTGTTCATATGGTTTTAGAAGTGATTCGTGTAAATTTAAATATTTTATATTATAAAATAAATATATATTTAAAGTTTGTTTTCCAAAATTAAAACTGAGTGTATTTTTTAGCTGGCTAATTATACTGCTTACTCTCATTGTGTCATTAAAACAGAACATTCAAATTAGCCAAAAAGTCCAAAAGTTGGTTTAAAAAGTAAATTACACAAGTAATTAAGCTCTTTATGTATTTCTTTTATACTTAACATGAATGATGGAATGTGCAATTAATAAGTTTAAAGTCTTTGAAAATAGCTAATGTTAAATTCTATTTTGTGAACTTAAGTCAAGTGTAATACTACTCTCATTGACCTTATTTTTTTAAACTTATAAAGAATCATGCTTTGGGCATTCAAAATGGCAAACATTTCTACATGTTTATAAATGTTTCATGTCATTGAGGCATCATCAATCTATAAAGTTTTTGTTTAATAAATATATCTTTACTTACATGATCGAATTTCTTCAAACTTTATAACCATCTCTCATATTTAAATGAATTAATGATGAACATGTTTAGGATTTATTTTTATTTCACGATATGAAACAAAAATTCATTATAAAATGATAAATAAATTCCGCATCAGTTTTAAAGCTTTTTATTACCTCTAGTTGTGGATGTTCCTATAAAAAAACATAACCCTGATTTTAGTTTGGAAACACTTGCCAAATTAATTACCGTTTACTTGCACCCCAAGTAACTTTCTCCTCAAGTTTCGTACATATTCACCATTCACGTTTGAAAAATAGCTTCATATTTATTTTAGGACGCTGCACCGAGTGCCAGAAAAAGCAATAAAGCATACTGAGAAATCCCAATAAGTCCATAATGAAAGTAGCGCAAATCAAAGTATGACAAAGAAAATATGTTTGATGGTATTGGCTGGTGTCGTTCTAAATAATGAAAATGGGTGGCAAAATTTCATTGAAAATATATGGTGGGATGCGGGACGGACCCAGAATTTTTTACAAGGTGTTGTAAAAAAAAATTTTATAATTATTATTACTAAAGTTGCACTTCAGAAATTTATTAGCAAAAACTGGGGTTGTACATATCAGTAAAAAACATATATTAGAAACAATTTACACTTCGTGACATAAAATTGGGTGTCGCCCGTGCCACACCTAGCTTCCAAGTGGGTCCGTCCCTGGTGGGATGCAAAACATGAAAATACTCTCTCAATGACGCACAACTGACAACACATAGAAATATAAGGCCAATGCTAATGGTTCCGTCGTCCCCCGACCAACCGATACCTCGACCGTGTTCCCCCTTAGCCCGACCGACACCAACAGCGTTCCACCCTAAACAAATGGAAAATTCGGTTGCCTTGCCAACAGAAACATTTGGCACAATTCTCCCCAAATAATTGAACGTTGAATGTTTTATACACAAGAAGAAAAAGCCTTTTTTTTAAACCCACTTTCTTCTCTATAAAACCCATTCTTCATTTTTTCATACTTCTCTTCTCCATTTTCCTAACTAAAACATGCAAAAACTCTCAAAAATAAAACACCAAAATCCCGACGACAACCACCGATTAATTTCGGTCACCAATCAATGCATTCACAAAATCAATTGTACCCACCTAATCCGTATTCGGCTCATTTTTATAACCAATAAGCACAAAGTCAAATGTATTATCTACATACGGCATCACCACCGTATAACCAACCTTCTCAATCTTCTCTGATCCCGCCGTTTAGCCTTGATGACGATCTCGAGCTGTTATGGGGCGCCTCTTCTCAACCTTCTGAACCCTTTCGGCTCAAGCTTCGGAAGGTCCATCCCAACCCGTCCGTTCCAACTCTCCCGTCGAGAAGGCGGCGCCCATCAAAAGGAATTATACAAAAAGGCCCACACAATCTAAGAAAAATGACAAAGATCACAGTGATCCATGGAGCCCTAAGGAAGAGGTTGTGTAAAGCTTAGCCCCTTAACTCTCTTTAATATTTTATTTTATGTTTAAACTTGTGTATTTATAATTTCAGCATTTAATCTTCTTTTAATCTTTACATTTAAATTCATATAAATACAAATTTCTTCTCTGATATTGATTACTACAACAATTTTACTTTTTATAGTAGAATTTATCATCTTTTACTTTAAATTCTTGGTGTGGTTGTTGAAATATATCATTATACCTAAAGTTGCTAGTTTAGTTTACATCAATTCACTTTTACATTTTTGCTCCTTAGCTTTTTACATAATTTAAACTTTAACTACTTGATTTTTAGGAATTAGCCTTTTACCACACCATATTAATTTAAGAGTTGTTTGGATTAGCATATCTTATTTGCTTATATTAAGATGAAAAACTTACATGTTCATTTTTTTCGGTTTATTATGAGTTTGCTACATAAATAAGCTAACTCAGGTTGAAATTGTTTTGAGCATTTTAAAATTCAATTAAATGGTCATCCTCATTAAAGACCTCACACACACACACACGCACTCACAAATCAAATAAATAAAATAAAAACACCCCGTATGACCCAAGAATGCACATAAACCAAGTGGTGAGGAGGGTCAGCACTTCCCTCCTCTTTTCCTCTACCTCGCGCGAGGTGATGCATGAACGTGCACCTCACGAGTGACAAATCCAAGCTCACAAAATAAGCTAATTGAAGCACCCTTAATCCCGTCGCAACGCGCAGGCTTTGAAAATCTTGTTCGTCTCAACTCTCAACTTTCAATTTATATTGCAATCTAACATTAGTCGGCTAACCTGATTTGAGTCTGTGTGTCAGTGGGTTCAAACCCCGTGGATTAGTCGGCCAAAAGGTCGAACCCCATGGTTAACCAAAAAAAATTACTCCGTAGTTTCAACTGGATGTCTTGATGATAAAGATCTACAAGTATTGGAAAACTGATTATGAAGTTGTTGATGCATTTCTACTTGCAATAATATTAACACAATTTCAGCAGCATAATAAATGGCTCATTATGAGTTTTGCTTTTGATTGCTTCAGGATCAAAACTTTTTAAGTACCCTTTCTTTTCCCCTGCAGTTGGCATTGCAGCAAAGTCTTGGAGGTGAATGGGAGAATTATATTGGTGTTGGTGCCACATTCTTGAACTGTCCGAGATGATTGAACAAGGGCAGGTAACTTAGATTTATACCCTTATCATAATTCATGACCAATTTATTCACTATTTATTTAATCCATGTCACTCAGATATGGCTAACCATGGGCACTTATAGGACCTTCCATGATTTAGGTATTTTAAATATCCAGGACCAAGGCTGTCTCTGGTGATACAACTTCTTGTTGGTGGCAAGATTTTTAAATCAGCCAAAAGGGAAGATTTCATTTGGGCAGTAAAGGGAGGACCATGTCAAGCACATCATTTTCACGTTTGGGGAACTCAACCTCAAATTCTGTGTTGCAAGAGAGAGAGCTAAATGATCCGGTCAATTTGTCTTTTGGTTCGTGTCACATGTCATTTATCAGCTTATCTTATTAGCGATTTAAAATCAATAAAATTTCCATGTTTTAGCCCATACAGAGGAAAAAATATTTAAAAAAAAAAAAAAAAAAAAAAAAAAAAAAAAAAAAAAACCATTGTCAAACAATTATGAGAGAATTACCACTGTAAAAAATGAGATGATATCGACCACAACCAAGCATATCATGTTGATTAACATCATTCGTTGTCTGTTTGACCTTTGTGCTCCATAAATTCGACCAAATACCCATGATGAAGCTATCAATTTTGTTTGTTTCACTGAAAGGACCGTCTGAGTCTGCCATATTTGCTCCAATAAACTGAAAAAACGGATTCTGAGAATAAAATGTGACCAACTAACAGCCTTATGAAATGCATTCTGTTGAGCGTGCAGTAAATCCGAATGAAATTTGTATTTAAATAGTGGTAGTCATATAATACATTAATTTGATTATAACTGGGGTTGCAGGTCTGATAACTGGCAATAAGTTATGGCATTTTTAAACAAACAAACAGATACATTAGCATCTATACGAATTTACTAACCCAAATTATTATTATTATTATTATTTTTTTGAACGGCAGGTTAGTTGTTAGTTGTTGGCTCGAGTTAGTGTCGCATCCTCGGGCAGAGATACCAACCACGAGCCTCTCCTTAGGGGATAACCCCACTCCTATTCCCGATTCGCCTGATATCATTAGAGCTTGTGGTTCCCAAGTGTGGACTTCCCGCTCGGTCACCCAAACCGGTACTACTCTCACTTGGGCTCACTTAACAACTTAAGCCTTTACCACTAGACCACAAGCCCCATGATTACTAACCCAAATTATTTGCGCTTAATGTAGGTGGTCAATGATTGAGTTTAATAGATTTAGGTTTGGTTTATTATGGCTGCATAAGAAAACATCTTCAATTCAGGTACAATTTCAGATAATAGATAGCTTCTACACACACAGTAATTATGCGGTTCAAATATGACGACATAACCATCTCTGAATAAAGAATGATAAGAGTACGCTACAAAAAGAACATTATTCATAAATAGTATCACATGTCAAAAACATCTCAACATAAGCTCAATTGATGACAAAGAGTCGGTCTACATGCCTTCTATACAAAGATCAAATTATGTACCATTTCCAAAAAATAAAATTCCTACACACGTGTTACGCTAAAAGAATATTTAGCTATCCAAGTATCAAAAGATACTTACATTTGGTGCTTTCCAATAATACTGAAGTCCATAATTTATTTCAGTACGGGTCAACAATTAGACAAAATTCCTCAAGGTTCCAGAAATCAGTTGATGTCGCTACCTCTGCTATAAAGGAAAGTAGATAAGACAACAAAACAAGAGATTCATAAGAACAAATAAACTTGTAGTTAAATGCTCAAAAACACTTCCATTAACACATTTGGGAATCGAAGTAATATACCTTTTTGGTCTCAGAAACTCTATACAGATCAGCATGTATCTCGGTCAACCACAAACCAGGAAATAGAGTCTGCAAATAACATCAATATAAATACAACTCAGGTCCTTATCAAGCTATTTGATACTTTTAAGAAGTAAGAGCCAACATAAAAGCTATTAATATCTTGAGTACAAACCCAATTCAATCTTACATGCATAAGACATCACACGCGCAAAATCGCTGATAGTATATGCCTTCATATGATCTTATCAATTTCATAAGATGGCATCCGGTCACGCTTAACTTCTACGATCATTTAACAGTTAACACTCTAACTTAGCAGAATACTAGTAAAATCTAAATGCTCATGTCATGAAGGGTTAATATTCTACATCACCATATCAATTATCAACACACTGGAAAATTATTATCAGCTGAAATATCTTATCTAACTGTACATAGTTCATAGTTAGGTTACTAAAACAACTTATGCCTTTTGAAATAAGCAGAATCATATAATCACCTATAACATACACAGTCTAGGAGTTGATTTTTAATTTTGCTTCTGCTGTAACCAACGTCAATAATCAGATAATCAGTCTGAATCTCTGGCAACTCTGCTTAATTACTGGTATAATAGGAAAACCATAACAAATAAGCAACTTCCGAACTGCTCATTGCACCCTTAAATAAGCAGATAATCAAAAGCACTCTGCTTATACAGTTATACTTCTATATAAACACTCAAAACTGGTTACCAAATGTGCCACAATGCAATATGAGGGTTGAAATTTCAGTAAGCAATCCCAAACCCCCTTTCCCTAAATTCTATAATCCAACATTCTAACATAATAGCAGATTAATACAACATGAATGTTGATAGCATCCAAAAGCTACTTTAGTTATTCCCTTGAAACTTCCATCATTCAACATTCCAATGTAATAGCAAAATTTGTAAAAGATAAATTGCTTAGAATCACAGCATACTTCACTTGTTTCAGTGAATTTATCATCATACATTACTACCAAATTACCATTTATATCAACACAGTAACATTTAATTACCAAATCATACACTTCATTTATGTTTTTGTCAATAATACCAACATCTTGGCTCATGTTTCTATACTTGGTACCCATACGAAAGTATCTAATTACTCTAAGCAGTTAACCCGATTAGTAAATGCTAATATCAAAAGGGGCTGATTATCAACTTTCGGCGTTTCCTCAATGAAGAACATTCTCTGTGGCGTACTGTCATTACAGAATTTTATGGGGATGATGGTTGTTTTGGTTCGTCTACCTGCCTTCACGGTAACAGTGGTGTTTGGATGAACATAATTAAAGCTATAAAGAGCATCAAGGTTGTGGACTTCAACTTCAAAAACTCTTTTGTTCGGAAAGTCGCGGATGGAGCCAACACGTACTTTTGGTACGAGCCTTGGTGTGGTGATGGGTCGATGCTAAAGGATAAATTTCCTAGACTTTACGCTCTTGAAAGGCTCAAAGATTAAGGTTAAAGATAGAGGGCATGTGGTTAACGAGAATTGGGTTGGAGAGTGGTCTTGGCGTGTTCCTCCTAGGGGACGTGCTCAAGACGACTTGAATGCTTTGTCCTCTTTACTAAATGCTTCTTTGTTTACTTTCAATGGTTGTGACAAATGGACCTGGTCTTACGATGCTTCCGGGTGCTTTAAGGTTAATGTCCTCTCTAAAGTTATTGAGAACTCTCTGCTTGGCGTGCACAGTTTGGGTTTCCACCATAAGTGGAACTCTTGGATCCCTAGGAAAGTGAATGCTACTTTGTTTACTTTCAATGGTTGTGACAAATGGACCTGGTGTTACAATGCTTCCGGGTGCTTTAAGGTTAATGTCCTCTCTAAAGTTATTGAGAACTCTCTGCTTGGCGTGCACAGTTTGGGTTTCCACCATAAGTGGAACTCTTGGATCCCTAGGAAAGTGAATGTTATGGTGTGGAAGGCCTCTCTCGATCGCCTTGCAACTCGCCATAATCTTACTGATCGCGGTGTCCCTCTTCCTTCCTCTAACTGTCCTTTTTGTGACTCGGAGGTTGAAGTAATTCATCATATTCTGGTTAAATGTCATAACGCAAGTATCGTTTGGAGAAAGGTGTGGAGTTTGTGGAACCTCCCTCCCCAGATTTCATTCCTTCGTTTTCTATAACTGATGTTGCTATAGGGAATACTCATGTTCAAGGCTGTCCGAAGGCTGTCAAAGCTATGAATGGGGTCTTCCGGCTGTTTGGAATTGGAGAAACCGTTTGATTCATGCGACGGGGGATGACATCATTAAAATCAAGAACGGAGACATTTTTCCAGGTATTCAACGCGTGGCTAAGTTATGGATGTCTGCTCGTATTAGATCGGACGTGAAGATGGATTGGAAGTGTTGGGTGGCTAGGCCTTTTGATTTATTTTCCTAAATTGTATATGTAGTCTCTGTTTAGTTAAGTTTCTTGGTTTCTAGCGTTTTTGGCCTCTTGGTTCCCATGTACAGCTTCCCCTTTGGTTTTTGAGGCCCTGGTTTTGGGGTCCTCTGTTTATAAAAACTTGCCTTTCAAAAAAAACAATATGCTTTACTTGTTTCACCTGATTATAGTAACCTGCTACGAAAACCATCAATAAAACGGACAGCATAGCAACTTTTCTTAGCCCATATTTCCATGATTAGCAACAAAACGCAAGTCCCTCACTAATGATAACTTACATAACACATTACTACAACCAGTAAAACATACAAAGTACCTTGTTATTCAAAGCAATCAACCTGATTAGTAAATGCCGATCACAAATCGCAATACTTTACTTGTTTTACCCAGTTATAGTAGTGTACTACATAAATTATCAATAAAAGAAGCTAATACCCACAAAATATCAATACTTCCTACAACTAATAATCCCAGTAAGTCCGTAACACACTTACGATAAAGTATCTTATCATGTTAGACAATTACTCCAGTTACTAACTAATTACATACTTTTACGATCCATATTAACAAAGCCGCTAATAGCGACATTTCTTACTTCATATCTCACATTTCTACGTTTGGCAACAAAATGTCAGGCCTTCATATTCATACTACTAATAATATCCGTAACACATTTCCATAATCGGTAAAGCACACAAACTACCCATAACTATCAACCCTGACAATCTACTTTACTTGTTTTACCTGATTTATCCTAATGTACTACAAAAACGGCCAATAAAAGGAGCTACCACCAACCACATATCAGCCCTTCTTACTATTAACAATCTCCATAACACATTACTATACTCGGTAAAACACGTAAAGTATCTTATCATTCTAAACTATTACTCCAATTACTAAATGTACATATCATAAAGGGCTAACTGTCAAAACGCAAACTCTACTAACAATTTCCATAATACATTACTTCAATCAGTAAAACATGCAAACTTACAATGCACATAGTAACTTACTAGTCTTACCAATAAATCCGATTAGTAAATTCCAATCTCATGATTAGCTAACTACCAACCCTCACAATATAATTTACTTGTTTACCCAATTATAGCAATGTACTACAAAATTTACCAATAAAAGAAGCTAAACACCAACCAAATATCCGTCCTTCCTACTATTAACAATATCCTTAACACATTACTATAATCGGTAAAACCCACAAAACTATCGTATCACTCAAAACACTACTCCAATTACTAAGC
Organism: Artemisia annua; assembly: GCA_014162995.1. Lineage (NCBI taxonomy): Eukaryota > Viridiplantae > Streptophyta > Magnoliopsida > Asterales > Asteraceae > Artemisia > Artemisia annua. The sequence goes on from LBNU01008984.1 coordinate 82,803, forward strand.
GTTTGGTTCAGCTTATTTTCCGAGCATATGGGCATATTCAAATTTGGACTAATGAGCCTACCAATCAGCTCGCAAGCCTGGATATAAGCTAATCCAAACACCTCTTAAATGCTAATATCACAAGGGGCTAATAACTAGTTACCAACACACATTACTAAAATCCGTAAAACCCGCAAACTATCAAATCATTCCAACTAAATCCTAACATCACAAGGGGCTAATTATCAATGTCATCTAATCTAAAAAAAAAATCCCCAAAAAAATGTACTTACATCCAATTGATTCTGCACAACTTTAGGCCTCTTTTTCGGCTTACGCGGCAGCCTTCTTTCACCCATATCTTCAAAATCCTTCTCCATTTCTCTCCGCGACAACGGAACAGAAAACTTCGCCCTCACACCACTCCCACCGCCACAACCGCCACCACCGCCGCCGCCGGAACACGACGGCTGAGATTTCAATTGGTGCACTTCTTCTTCTTCTTGTTCTTGTTGTTCTAGTTGGTGTTCTAAATCAAGTTCCTTTTTGAAATTAAGTATGATTTTCTCCCAATTGGATTCCATATCTCCATCTTTGTCTTTGAGTTTGGAAATTAAACCGTCAATTACTGCTGGTGAANTTTTTTTTTTTTTTTTTTTTTTTTTTTTTTTTTTTTTTTAAGAATTAGTGTTTAAATTTGCTTTTAGTTAAAAATAAGCGAAAAAAACCTTTTTTTTTTTTTTTTTTTTTTTAGACCAAAATACTTTACTTTTTTTTTTTCTTTTTTTGTTTATGTTGTTTAGTAGATTTGATTTTTATTTTTTTATTATTCTTTTTCTTTTCATATAATCAAACTAAATCCATGACTTAAAAAAATTTTGCAATAAACAAACATAAGGATATATTTCAAAATACTATAAATTTATGTCAACAAAACACGTGAAATTATTTTAAATTCCGAATTTCTATATCCTCAAATTGAAAATTCCCATAATTTTAAATTTTGAAATTTTAAATCCACGAACCTAACACCATCTAAGGTTAAAAGTTCAAATGGTTCAATTAATTTTCAAAAATCAATTTTCAAATTCAATTAGTGTCATTAACATTCAATTGAAATAACAAAAACGAGCATACCTTCACCATTGTGTTAAATCACTGCTTAAGTTGCGTTAGAATAGTTGTGTCGACAGATTTTATGAAAAATGGGAAGTATATTGATATAAAATCCATAATTTTAATTTTTTGAAAAAGTTGACCCGCGTTAACCGAGTTGGCCTATTTAGCCGATTTTTTCTATTTTAGCTGATTATTATCTGATTAATTGATGCGTGTGTATAACGTTGTAGTATAGGGGTTGCTATTCCTTATCAAGTTTTAAATTTATATTTTGCCGACTTATGCTATAACACACACTAACGAGCAGTGTACCTGATTGATATGTAGATAGTTGGTAAGTAGAGTGTCGATCACTAAGAGTGGAACGTAATATCTAGTTAGTCTTATCAGTATTTTAATTCCTAAGTTAGTTTTACAATCTAATCTAACGCAAGGGGGTTTAGTCTGAGAGACTAGCACGATTGAGTTGATTAACTAATGTTGAATCTATATAACCTTGATAGATCTTGTAGCTCTCGTTGATCGTTAGCAGTGTCTATGTAATCACAAACACTCTAATAGAGAATCTCCAAAGCTTGTACTCTAATGCGGAAAACAAATACAAGCATAAACAATTAATACTAAGAACACTTAATCCTCTATGGATTATATATTAAAAACTTATAAACTTGTTCGTTACATCAAACATAAACTTGTGTTCCTTTTATAGAGAAGGAACTCTAACCTAAACCGTTTCTCAAGAAACGTATAATCTATAAACTTTAAATGATATGCATTATCTTTTCCTAATATAACTCATGCATATCCTAACTACATTACATAATACGCGGTTTAACTATATCCGCAGAAACTAAATATGCTGAAACTATGTCTTCAGCAGTATCACATCTTCAGCAGAATCTGTGTCTTCAGCAGATTCCTTCAGCAGTAACCATCAGTAGAATTCTCACTTAGCAGAATTCCCAACAACTAAAACTATAAAACTAATGAGATAGAATACAACGAATGGCGAACACGTACACAGATAGATAATAGATACAGATAAAAGGCCTGACTAATGATTAAGTAGCTTGTCACTTGTTTTATTGCTAGTTTTATATGATGAGTGTCGTAATCTTATCTGTCTCATTGGATCTTAATTATAGGCGAGTAAACTCTTAATGATCACTTATGTCTATGAATTATTTTACTAACTTATTAGGCTAGTGAAGTAATCGTGGGAGGAGGTATGGCAGCCCCGAACAAGCCACAGCTAGACACAGAGGTTATCAATGCACATATAACAAGAACCAAATAAACATCATATAAACTTTAATCGATGGGAAAGCAATTTTGAGGGGAGCAATATGGAGGTCACAAGCCCATCAATCATGATGGATTAAAGCTTACTATTACAATAAAACAAAACTACATAATTGAATTAAAACACAAGCAGGACCTCTCTAAGATCTTCAATGTGGTGTGTCTTGTGTTGCCTTTTCATTGTTATTCTTCTCCTTAGGGTTTATGCAACAGCTTCTATCACTTTTGGCACACAAAATTCGGCTGTCTCTTGGGGTATTTATAGTTTCTGTCAGAGGGCACGATGCAGCGCATCAACTAAGTAGATGTAGCGCATGCATGTACTTAACTTCGCGTGGGGTCTAAGATTATAATATTCTAAAGTATTCGTACACCGTATTCAGATGCGGCGTAACTTGAATCTCTATGCGGCGCATCTCTTTCAATATCTTGGATTGTCTTTGGTGAAGTCTAGAGAGTGATACGCCGTATGTTACAAATGTGATGCGGCGTATCTGGAATAGAACAAGTTGGTTCTTCTTCGTTGACCAAAGTTTCATATGCGGCGCATGATATAATCAGATGCGCCGCATTCTTCAAAGTCAGACAATGGTATTCGAATTCATCTAAGTATGATGATACAGCGTATCTATCTAGAATGATACGGCGTATCTCCTTCAGTTCAGTAGACTTTTTCCATCTTGATCATTTAGCTCCATATTTCGTCCAAAATCACTAACTTTCACCAAATGCTTGTTTTTACCTGAGAATTACTAAAGTAAATGATTAAGTATCAATTCTCATCGATAATATAATAAAACAAGTCAAATAAATAGGACAAATGATGACAATAATATGTACTTATTTGATGTCATCAAATATCTCTCCACTTGAACTTTACTTGTCCCCAAGTAAACCTTAGATTAAACTTATGAAAATGTATCCTAAATAGATATTAGGATGTATTTTTATAATTAAGCACTTATTCATTTTATCATAATTGCACAACCAAACACTTAACGAAGTAGAAATAAAATTAAATTTCTCAATATCAAAACTAATCTAAATCGTTTAATTGCTCGGTCGTGACGAATATTCTATCATAAGCTTAGCAAATATACACATCTCCCCCACTAAAGCTAAGGAGTGACAAGTCTTAAGCGGTAAAAAGGGTTGATAAGGCTTAGGGGTTAAACCTAGCTTTGTTCAAACATCTCCTGCATAAACTTAGTGGATCGCTAGCGCGAGTCCTCGACGCCTCAAATAACGGATGGTCACTAGTGTGCTTCTTGGATCGCTGGCTCGTTATTTGCATAACGGATGGTCACTAAGTTACACACCAGATTGCTGGCGCGTTAGTTGATTAATCTAATACTCGGATGGTCACTACTTTATTCATACATTTGACATTCTTACTTAGCCATCACCATATCCGGATGCTCGAAAGCTAACAACGAATACAATAATATGGTTGGGTATGGATAATAGTTGGGATAAAAACTGGTGTAAAATAAAAATAAACAAAACAAATAGATTAAGTCCTAATGTGTGGTTAATCACTTCCCAACCATCCCATGAATAAGACTCATATCATTGAATAACTCACGCTTTTGACACTTGTAACTCACGCTTTAGGTAGACACGAATTAAACTCAATAATATCTTAAATAAAGAATAAACCTTAGTTGGCGTTCCCATAACGGCCAACTCTCATTCAATCCATAAATATAATACAACAAATAGTGGCGATATCATCCACTTAATACAAAACTTTACAACATTGGTTAATTAAACTTCCAACTTCTTTCTTTTTCTTTTCTCATTTTTTTGATTTTTTTTAACTTTAAACAAACTAATGGACGTAAAATTTTACCACTTTTACTATCACGATATTTCCGGATAATTTTTCTTTACGTCTCATAACTTCAGATATAAAGGTAATAGTGAAAGTAGTAAACACACGAAAAACAAAACAAAAACTATACAATATTTACTTTCACTCCAATTGCATTGTGCAATTTCCTGACCTAACCAAAGATAATGAATTACGCACACGAACACAGGTAACGCAAGGAAACACACTTTGCCTAAAGTATCTAACCACGGACTTTAATCCACAGGGTAGGCTAAGGTGTAAAGGTGTAACGAAACATTTAAACATAGGTGTAAGAAACGAAAGGAATAGCTCTGAGGGTTTTTCTAGGGGTATCTTACTGGTATGTGTGTAATTACACATACCTTTTACCTATTTAAACGGACCAAAATGACCAAAAACCGATTAATAAATGCCAAATATATGTTGTTTTTGTGTTTGTGATTGTGCAGGTACGGATATTTTGAAAAATGGATAAAAATCAAGTGAAAACGACAAAACGAGCACGAGATTTGAAAAGAGCATGAAATTATGGGATCAACGATAATTTTATTTGGAGCATTGTGGCTAAAGATGAAAGATTTAAAGATTATGAGCCCAAGTTATATGAAGCCGAAGTTATATGATTCGTGGCCCAAATAATAAATGTGTGAAGAATGATGACCAGGCCCAACTTGGAAGATATCTATTCGAAGCCCATGTCTTGCGTCAAATATTCAGGCAGCAATTAAACTAGGCACGTGGGGTTCATTTTACTCTTGGAAGTTGGCACGCAACAAATAAGAAAAGAAATGCAAATTGTCATGCCACGTGAAGCCTCCAAAGTTGCAAAAGGAAAATAAATAAAGGGTAGAGTTAACTACATTTTTGGTCCTCGTGGTTTNTCCCGACCTAACCAAAGATAATGAATTACGCACGCGAACACAGGTAATGTAAGGAAACACACTTTGCCTAAAGTAACTAACCACGGATTTCGATCTACGTAAGGGTGTAACGAAACATTTCAACAAAGGTGTAAGAAAAGAAAGGAATGGTTCTGAAGGTTTTTCTAGGGGTATCTTACTCTAAAAGTGAGAGTAAACAAAAGGGTTTATACGGGGGTTAACTAACCAGTGTAGTTAGTTAATATCACATAACATATAAAGGCTTTTTGGGTGTAATCCTAGAAATTTACCAAGTTAGACAAGTCACTCCAATTATATTGATAATACTCATTATGGTGGTCTCGAATAGTATACAAGCCAAGTTCTAAAGTTTACAAGTCACCGGCACACTAAAGTTTTTGATTTTAGGCAAAAAAAAATAAGGTTACGTGTGCGGCTATGTAATTTAGACTTAAACAAAAACATGCTAAAAATTTTAAATTTTGATATATTAAGTGTATTTTAAGCATATTTTGAAAAAGTTTAGGACAAGTAAGTGTTCTAATTCTCCATCCCCCCACATAAGTTAAACAACGTCCTCGTTGTTTGTGTCAAAGGTTAAATACTGGAAAATAAAAGAATTAGAACAAAAAAACTCCCCTGATATTTGCTCGGAATGATCCTCCATTATGCGTTTACGAGCAAAAATCAACTTTCTTGTGGATGATAATGTTTAAGCTTCATAAATGATGTTTCCACAAGAAGTGCAGGAATCTATAATACCACCTAGACTTTAACACACCTGAGTTAAGAAGGTTCAAACTTGCATAATACATTAGTAGTTAGTAAAAATAAAACCTAAAAATTAAAAATTAAAAATCATCAGGTCAGTCGATACGCCGCATCCTATGGAAGAAGATGCGCCGTATCGAGCCTGGAATTAATACGGATCAGAATAAAAGATGCGTCGCATCCTTAACCAGGGATGCGCCGCATTAAATAAACTGACAGAATATTTTAAAATAAAAAAAATGCATAAAAATAAAATAAGATATGACTAGTACAGATGATACGCCGCATTCCATGATGGAGATGCGCCGCATCTTCTGCAGGTCTGACAGACTCGATTTAAACAGAAAAATAAAGATAAAAGTTTTGGGTTGTCTCCCGGTCAGCACTTGTCTTTATTCTAGAGTCTTCAAGTTAGACTCACGTTCAGCTCATATTTTGTTCTTGTCACGTGCCATCCTTCTTCCTTCATTCAAAAGATGTTACCATATAGCTCTGCAACATTCTCTTCAGACCGCGCAAGCTCATTGAATTTGGTACTCTTGATACCAGCATATTCTTTCGATCATCCGAAGGAGTACTTAACTACCTCAAATTTTTCAGCGGTAAGGGTTTGAGCCTCTTGATATGGTATCCCGAGAAGTTGACATTTTCGTTTCTTGAGTGATTCTGTTTCTTTGTTGACAAAGTTAGACTCTTGATTACAAATAAGATAATCTTCAAGTTCATTTGTGAGTTCTTCATCATTTTCTCCGTTTGATACCGGAAGATTTTCCCCAACATCTTCGATAGGATGATAACTGTCCTCACTACTTAATTCATAATTGCCTTGAAGTTTATCCCATTCTTTCTGGAGTTTCCATTGTAATTTTCAGTCAAGCTCTGTATAATCGTTGAAGCTTTTATGCACCCATTCCAAAAACGTCATATCCTTAGGCTCGCGAAGTTCCTTAAGTCCTTCGGTTTTCGCTTTCTCTTGTAAGGCTGCGTTTTTCCTTTCACCATCTTCAACCAAGTCATACCAACTGTAATCTGCAAAGCTTATATCACTTCCGTTTCTTGTCATACCAATTAAATTGCCCCCATTACAGATTCCATCGTTCCTCCAATCACAGCTTGGCCATTGACAAGTTCCGTCCTTGAAGCGAATGGGCTCGCAACTATGCACTAGTTCATCGTAAAACACCAGTTTATTGGAAATCCATGGAATTTGATCATTCCATTCATATAACCAAGTATTCTTGAATGCATCAAAAGTTTTGAATCCAGGTAAGTCTCCAGTGAGCACATCGGTATGAAATTTCAACAAATAGTTAAATTTGTTAAACTCCTTGCATAGAGGGGTTTCATAATCAAACAAGTTTGTTTCAATTCTAAACAGTTCACCCTCCTCGTTGTCTATCTTCTCTTCATCATTCCCTGTTCTCCAGTAAGTCCAGAGTTCCTTTTTCAGAGATGGGTTCATTTTTTCGGGGAAAAGAAACTTAGATATCAGCCAACAGGTGAATTCATGGCTAAACTTCTCCAAAAACTTTATTTTAAGCTCTACCCAACTGGTAAGAGGTTTGTCGAGTTCGAAGTTCAGCCAATGCATTGCTTCCCCTGTAAGTGTATTTGGAAAGACTCTGAGCATGAATTGGTTATAGGTCATATTCTTTGTTTTGTAGAGTTCAGCAATTCCGAGGATCTTTTCCACGTGTTCATTTGCGTCTTCATTCTTGAATCCTTGAAAGGCGTTATCTCGTAACAAATTGAGAAATTCCCCTTTTACACCAAACTTGTGGTTCCCTTCGTACCATTGCTTGGCAATTCGGCACTATTGTTAGCTCGCGTATTATTTCTTGTTGGCAGCATTGTTGTTTCTGGTGCTTCCTGAAATTAGCACAAAACTATCAGTAGGATTTGTTCGCTGGAAGAGAAATTGACAAATTAGGAAACGAATATTAAGAATAAAAGTTGCTGATATCTGCAGTCGATGCGCCGTATCCTGAAAAAGGATACGCCGTATCTTATTACGTTAAAATTAAATCAGACTTTTATTTAGAAAATAGATACGCCGCTTTTGAATTAGAATGCCCGGTACCTGGTTAGTTATCAAAAATCGGTTATATTTATAAAAATTAAATGCGCCGCATTAGCAGAAGCTAATGCGCCGTATTTTCGTTACGTTTCAAAATACAAGATTTTTGATTTAGTAAATGCGTCGTATCGATGAAAATCGATGCGTCACTTCTGTTTAATAATTCGAAAACTGTTTTTAATTTAAATATTAAATACGCCGTATCTGTTAAAACAGATGCGTCGCATGGCGTTAGGGTTTCGAAAAAGTTCTTATTAAAAACAGAATACGCCGTATCTTGGGGAAAGATGCGTCGTATTCGAGTTATTAAACGCGTTGTATTTTATAAAATTAAAACGCAATACACCGCATCTGAGAAACACATGCGCCGTATCGTTTGTATCAGCACAATACAACGTCAGCAGTATGCAGAAAAAGAAAAATAAAAGTAAAAATAAAAACAAAAATTACAGAAAATAAAAACACACAAAAAACAGTAAATATGCAAATTATACAATGAATGCAATCTATCTAATTTACAACAAGTTAGTGGTTAGTGTCTAAAAACCTAATAAAAAGAAAAGCCTAATTAAAATACTAATCAATTTAACAGATAATAACAATTCACTCCCCGGCAACGGCGCCAAAAACTTGATGCGCGTGATGTGTCGTTGAGGTTTACCAGTATTAATGCCTACTCAAGTTTTAAATTTATATTTAGCCGACTTATCAATAACACACACACTTAACGAGCAGTGTACCCGGTCAGTTTGTATATAATGGTAAGTAGAGTGTCGATCACTAAGAGTGGAACGTATTATCTAGTTATCCTAATCAGTATTTTAATATCCTAAGTTATTTTTACAGCCTAATCTAACGCAAGGGGGTTCAGCCTGAGAGACTGGCACAGTTGAGTTATCAATTAAACAGTAAATTAAACTAATGAGCACAAATTAGCGAATAGCATACACGTACACAGATAGATAATAGAGACTATAAGAAGACCTGTCCTGATAATTAAGTAGCTTGTCACTTGTTTTATTGCTAGTTTTATATGAAGTGTATTAAATTAAACCTTTCTCGTTGGTTTCATTATATCGGCGAGTAAAACCTTAATGATTACTTATGACTATCCTACTTATCCAAAGACGTCGGATTAAATAGGCGAGGAAGGGGTATGGCAACCCATGCAGTGCTCAGCTAGACACAGAGGTTATCAAAGCACTAATATAAATTCACCAAAGACATCAAACATATAAACTTTAATTGATGGGAAAGCAATTTTAAGGCAGGCATATGATTTTGCGCACTCACATACTACCGGCCATCAATCCTGATGAATTAAAGCTTACTATTACAATAAAACAAAACTACTTAATGAATTAAATACATGCAGGACCTTCTTACAGCTCTAGTATCTTCGTTTGGGGCGTGTCTTGTGTTGCTTGTTCGTCTGAATTCGACTCCTTAGGGTTTGGTGGCACACTAAATTCGTCTAGGTCTTGGGGTATTTATAGTTTCTGTCTGAGAGTTCGATGCGGCGCATTGAGTAAGTAGATGCGGCGCATCGACTTAACTTCGCGTGGGGTCCAAGATTATAATATTCTAGAATATTCGTGCACCGCCTTCAGATGCGGCGTAACTTAATTCTTGTATGCGGCGCATGTCCTTCAGTTGTCTTGGATTGTTTCTGGTGAAGTCTTGATAGTGATACGCCGTATGTCAAATGTATAATGCGGCGTATCTGGAGTAGAACGAGCATGATCTTCTTCTTTGACCAAAGTTTCATATGCGGCGCATGACAGAATTACATGCGGCGCATTCTTCAAAGTCAGGCAATGGTCTTCGAATTCATCTAAGTATGATATTGCGGCGTATCTGTTGAGTGAGATATGGCGTATCTTCTGGATTTATCTGTAATTAGTCCAAAATCGCCAAGTTTCACCTTTTACCTGTTTTTATCTGAGAATCACTAAAGTAAACATTAAAGCACCGATTCTCATAAATAATATAATGAAACAAGTCAAATAAATAGGATAAATGATGATGATAAAATGTACTTATTCGAGTTCATCAATTTTATTTTGAGTCAAATCCTGAATGTAACATTTAGATTCATCAAAACCAACAAACATTCTACTATCCTTGATAAGTTTATGCATAGACAAAAGAGTAACACAATATTCAGGAACTACCAACACATCATATAAGATGACTTTATCAGAAAGTTTTATATTACCAATATATTTGATTTTAGCAAGGGTACCATTAGGGTGACCCACAGTAAGGTTTAAACCAGAAATATCAACAATGCTAAACATATTAAGAGTATTAATAGTCATGTGTTGGTTTGCCCCTGAATCAATAATCCATCCAATACTGACTTTACATAAGGCAGTATTGTTGTTATAAAACTTATGAAAATTTATATTGAAGAAAACATTATTTTTCATAAAACTGGGTATACCTGCCATATTGGCTTGCATACTGCTAGAAGGCATATCATTGATAAGACTCATTAATTTCAACATCTGCTCATTTGTAAAAGTCAAAAAAGAACCATTTTCCACAGATGTAGAACTAGAATTAGCATTATAAGAAGACTTGAAATTAGTTTGTTTTTTACCAGGATTTTTTTTTAACCAGGAGGGTATCCAATAAGATCAAAACATCTATCAACAATGTGACCAATTTTACCACAGTGAGTACAAATCAAGTTTGGATTAGGCCCTCTGTTCCATTATTATTATTATTCCCAGTATTAACAAACTTTTTATTATCAGAATTAGAAGCCTTTTTATTATCAAATCTCTTATTCCCATTATTAGTCCAATTGGTTTTAGAAGTAAAACCAGCAATTTGAGATTTAGAATCAGAAGTAGTAGAAGAAGAGGCAATGCCTCTGTGAGACTCTTCTTTAGAAACAGTAACAAAAGCATCTTTAACATCAGGAAGAGTCTCTCTAGAAAGAATACTGCTCCTAATAGGCTGATAGATTTCATTAAGACCCATAAGAAATTGCATAAGTTTCATAAGTTGATTATGTTTTAAAACATCTTCTCTAGCAGTACAAGTACACTTAGGCAATTTGGTCATAATGTCAAATTCTCTCTACAAGGAGTTTAGCTTATGATATAACTCAGAAACAGTTAATTCACCTTGTTTAAAGTTATTAATCTTTTGCATAAGACTAAGAATAATAGAACCATCAAGTTTATCATAAATTTCCTTAAATTCAGCCCAAACCTCAGCAACATTTTCAAAAAATATTTGACCAAGATACAAATCCTCAGACACAGAATTCAAAATCCAAGACAGAACAATAGAATTACATCTATCCCATTGATTAGCAAGAACATCACTAGAAGCATAAGTAGCCCTAATACATTTACCAGTAATAAATCCAGTTTTATTTCTAGTATTAATAGCCAATTTCATAGCAGTAGACCAAACTCTGTAGTTCTCAGTACCAGTAAGTTTAATAGAAACAATAGAACTAGTACTAATATCATTAGAGTGAAGATTCAAAGGGTTACCCAAATCAAGGTTACTAATGAGATCTACATCACTACTACCACCAGGAGCCATAATGAACAAAACAGATACCAAGAAAACAGATAATCAACAAAAACAGATAAGAGCAGACAAACAAAACAACAAATAATCTCAGATAGAACAAATAATCAAACAAGAATAAACCAAGAACAAACTCACACCCAAGAATTACAAAGCCCAGCCAAGAGAACTGGGTGTGACCAGAGCAGGTATTCACATCTCTCAAGGAGGCAGATCAAGATGTTAGTCACATCGTTTGCACCCTCTTAACCAAAACTAAGTAATCTTAAAGGAAGAGATAAGATCTTCCAGTGCTATAAGGAAGAGAACCGCGGAAAGAAATCACAATACTCTTAATTCACTTAGTTAAGAGATATTGTGAATGAAACAGGTCCCAATTAACACCAGAATCCACCAGAATCAAGAATCCCCAATTCTTGAAAAATTAGGGTTTTCAGATCCAAACCCTAATTTACCAGAAATCACAAAAACTAATCACAATCACCAGTTAACCCAACAAAGATTGTTGAATTAACCACGAATCAGCCAGATCTATCACCAATTGCAAAAACCCCAAAAATCGGATGAACCCAAATAATCGAAAATAACCCATCTACCAGAGCCAACCTGGCTTTGATACCATGTGGAAATTATAAGAACACTAAGATTGAATCCAACCAACCACCCCTTGATTCAAAGTAATGAGTATCAGTTTACAATACAAGAAAAGAAAGACCAAGATTGTCACCAGATGTGAACAATCAAATACAACACTAAAGAGACAAGATCAAGATGATTGATCAGTCCTTAACAATATAAGAACAATGAGAACATTAGAGAAGGCTTTGAGAGCTTTTGAGAAGATGATTGTGTGAAGAATGAAACCCCAGCTGCTAGTGAGATCTTTTATAGACTGCAACTACGTTCTTGTCCAGCTTAGGTCCCTGCACAATATAAAACATAACAAACAAAGATAAAAGCCAAATGTTAGTGTTAGAAAGATTCTGCAAAGGTAGAAATAGTCCCTGTACTTTATGATAGAAGGTTTGACTATTTAGTCAACATAAATGTTCATCATATTGATCTTTGGCCTACAAATTGATAAGCACGAGTAATTAAACAATGCTCTATTATGCACCATTCTTAACAAGTGTTTTGTAACCGTAGTATTTTCATAATCAATTCCTTCAAACTGTTTCATATTAGCTAGCTTATAACTTTAACTCCCCTAAAAGTTGGATTTTATGATCCGTAACTGAGATTTCCATTTATCTTTTCGTTTGCCACAAATAATTGAACAATTATAAAAATTATAACATCTGAGATCTCATTATGTTTATTGGTGTCTATAAACAACCCACTCGTTTGGTTTACATTAACACACTTGCAATGATAAAAATCCATTACTGAACGCACTACGTCAAAACTGGCAAATATCACACATCTCCATTTTTCCTTGATCAAATCGATGTAGGTGTCGATGGTCCAATAATAATGGTTACGATATATGAAAAATGGGATGTCAATGCTATAAATGGGCGATGCATTAACACATATGCGCTATCTAGAGTGACAACCTGTGAGAGACATGCCTTCAAAACAACATTCAATATCTAAATGGTTGAAGATTCACATCATGGTTTTAATGTATTACTATCGGTTTGCAGTTGTTTAGGGTTATGAAACCAGTTGTTTCGACTAATACTAAAGGTTATGTGTGGATTTCATTTAAATCACTTTACAGATTAAAGATCAATTTGGGTAGGGAATTCAAGTTTGCCAGTTGGGGACGCCATGTCGTTCTTGGAGATATTCGGAGGAAGGTGTGTACATGCCTACATGGTGACGGGATGAGAGTGCAAGTTTAGATATTAGGATATGATGTTTAAACTATTACCGTAATATTATCTATGTTTTATTACAATTTCTCTAAAACAAAAAATGCAAGTATGAAAGTAAAAACTCATATAAACTTAATTATCTTTTGTCTAAATATATTAAAAAGTATGTGAATTTCAAGTATCATATACATAACTTTTATAACTTTAATGATAAAAAATATTAATGTGTTTTTACATATCGAAATAAATCAATAGGTCAACTAAATATGAACTCTTTTGATTTAGACTGATTTGTAAATATTTTGATTTGAGCTCATTTGTCCCGAATCTTCAAAAGAAAACCAATGGGTAAACATAACTCGAGCAATTCTAATTGGAAATCGATTGTATACATTTTCACATGTAAACATGTATTATATACAAAATTGAGTTATTGAGAAAAATAAAGTTTGATTATTTGATGGTA
>LBNU01008984.1:96860-107277 GCA_014162995.1 Artemisia annua
TATTATTTTTATTTTTATTTTTTATTTTTTTTTTGTTGGCTAGCTAGTAATAAAAAAGTAACGACTTTTACATGCTTGGTGGGAACCATTGTCCATTGTATGCTTTTACTTTCTACCAAACGAGTGGTCCAGACCTTGGTCCTCCACTATAAAACGTGTTTAACATGTATATCATGTATCTGTTAGAAGAACCTTATGCCAATTTTGTATAAGTTAGTACAATTAAATTAAGATATAGTTCAAGCCAAAAACAGTATGTCGAAAGATAATTATCTAAAAGACGCATTCTACACTTTCTCCACTTATCCCCAATCCATAAACATATTTATTTGAAAAATAAAAAAATAATAATAATAATAATAACAAAAAATAATAAAAAAAAGCGCATGGGATTGAATCTGTACGACCTACACCATCTAAGTCACAAATTTTATCTCATCTGTCTCCAACAAGATTTGAACCCATAATTTTTACGTTGTTGGGCCACTCACAACTGCTAGGCCAAGAGGCCTTTGGTCATATCACTTTGCATTAGTTCCCAAAAATATATCACTATACATGATTATCTAAATCCATTTTGATAGATATGTTGCAAGACTATTTTGTTACGTATATTTGCTCATATCGTTGAACCATAAATATGGCTGTAAAAAAGTAATGGTTTTCTTGACGATATTTGCACTATGAAATAATGTATGTATTTGTATAAGTACACTCGGCTGTCCGCTAGGACAACGTAATAGAAAACTTTGTATATCATTATTATTTCTACTTTGCATATATTTTTGTTTTTAAATTAAATATATCACACTAGTAAAAAAGTTGACCTGATGTACAGGCAATTGCCTTGAGCCCTTTTTGTATGCATCGAGGATTCACGTGGCTTTTTCAACTTCAACTTGCATGTGAATAGATACCAAGAAGTCAATGCAATGATTTGGGACCGCTAGGACAAAGTGATAGACAACGTTGTATATCATTATTTCTACCTTGCATATATTTTTGTTTTTAAAATAAATATATCACACCAGTAAAAAGTTTGAACTGATGTACAGGCAATATAATTCATGCTAACGCTACTTTCAGTAATCACGTCACTTTACCTTTTTATTTCAGCGTTACATTAGATTTTTCTCTCATTTCACATCATCTCACTTTTCACTCCCAATAACTCATATCACTTCATCTTTCAACTCATTTTTTATAGGGCAAATTACCTGAAAATGTATGCAACTTGCCATTTTTTCTCATTGTATGTAGCTTTCTTTTTTTTTTTCCCAATGTGTCACTAAACTTGTTAAATTCGTCCATTGTGTGTAGCGGTGACTTGATTCACCTGCTGGAGCAGGTTAACCTAACGGTCGTTAGGTTTATCATTGCACCGTTAGTCCTTTAGACTAACGATCGTTTATCATGACTACATACAATGACAAAAAGTAACAAGTTAGATGACTTTTATAATTTTTAAAATTTATGTACGTTTTTTACACGTTTTTGCACACATTTTTATACACACATTTTTATACACGTTTTTATGCATGTTTTTATACGGATTTTCATACACACATTTGTATACACATTTTTATTCACGTTTTTATACACACGTTTTTTATACACACGTTTTTATGCACGGTTCTACACACGTTTTTATACGTTTTCGCCAGTTTTTTTGCGTTTTCGCCAGTTTTTTTGCGTTTTCGTCCAGTTTTTCGCGTTTTCGTCCGGTTTTTCACGTTTTCGTCCGGCTTTTCACATTTTCATCCAATTTTTTTACGTTTTCGTCTATTTTTTACGTTTTCGTCAGTTTTTTCACGCTTTCGTCTGTTTTTTCACGTTTTTGTCCCTTTTTTTTGCGTTTTCGTCCCGTTTTCGTGTTTTCGTCCATTTTTTCGCGTTTTCGTCCGGCTTTTTACGTTTTCGTCCGATTTTTCAATTTTTCGTCCGTTTTTTCACGTTTTCGTCCATTTTTTACGTCTTCGCCAAATTTTTTATGTTTTCGTCTGTATTTTTATGTTTTCGTCCCTTATTTCACACTTTCTGACAAAAAAGTAAAAAACTGACAAAAACGTAAAAAATATAGACGAAAACGTGAAAAATCTGACGAAAACATGAAAAACCGACGAAACGTAAAAAAACGGACAAAAACGTGAAAAACAAACGAAAACGTGGAAAATCTGACGAAAACGTAAAAAAACGGACGAAAACGTAAAAAAACTGACAAAAGCGTAAAAAAATGACGAAAACGTGAAAAATCTAACGAAAACATAAAAAAGCGGACGAAAACATAAAAAAACCGACGAAAACGTAAAAAAACTGACAAAAGGTAAAAAAAATCCGACGAAAACATAAAAAAACTAACAAAACGTAAAAAAACTGACAAAAACATAAAAACCCGGACGAAAACGTGAAAACCCGGACGAAAACGTAAAAAATCGGACGAAAACGCGAAAAAACGGACGAAAACGCGAAAAAACGGACAAAAACACGAAAAACCGGACGAAAACGTAAAAAAACTGACGAAGACGTAAAAAAACCGACGAAAACGTAAAAAAACCGACGAAACGTAAAAAAAAGACAAAAACGTAAAAATGTGTGTATAAAAAACGTGTGTATAAAAACGTATATAAAAATGTCTGTATAAAGACGTGTGTATAAAAACGTGTGTAAATGTGTGTTTATAAAAACGTGTGTAAAACCGTGCATAAAAATGTGTGTATAAAAAACGTGTGTATAAAAACGTGCATAAAAACGTGTATACAAATGTATGTATGAAAATCCGTATAAAACATGCATAAAAACGTGTATAAAAATGTGTGTATAAAAGCGTGTATAAAAATGTGTGCAAAAACATGTAAAAAACGTACATAAATTTTAAAAATAATAAAAGTCATCTAACTTGTTACTTTTTGTCATTGTATGTAGCCATGATAAACGATCGTTACTCTAAAGGACTAACGGTGCAATGATAAACCTAACGACCGTTAGGTTAACCTGCTCCAGCAGGTGAATCAAGTCACCGCTACACACAATGGATGAATTTAGCAAGTTTATTGACACATTGGGAAAAAAAAGAGAAAGCTGCATACAATGGGAAAAAGTGGCAAGTTGCATACATTTTCAGGTAATTTGCCATTTTTTATAATACCTACTTTTATACAAACACATTATATACCTGCACACATTCACAAACAAAATATTTAATAATAAAAACATTGAGGGCAAGTGCGCAAAACCATATAAGGTGAATACTTCACCGTTCGTACCTTTTGTTTTGTTAGCTCACGCGTGAACACCGCCCCTCCCAGCAACACTCACTGCTTCACCATCTCCTTGCATATGGCTTGCAGCCCTTGCTGGCAGTAGCCTAATATATGATATTTGTAAGAAAAACTTTATAAATAATAAGCCTTGTGTTTGCTCTAGAAAAATGTCAATGTCATGTTTACACATATATTTAAAAGTAAGTTATTATACAAAACACAACCAATAGAAGTACGACAGACGTATGATATGTTTATCATCGTCCTCCTCCTTGTTAACGTAATAATCTTCAACTTGAATGTCTTTCCTTGATATCAATGTAAGTTTTAGGGTATGTTTGGTTTCCTACTAGGAATACTATTGGTATAATTTTGATATAACGATAATACGAATCAAGGATATTAATGTTATTTCTTTTATTTGGTATGAATTTTAAGGTATAGGATTATCAAATAAAAGTAGGCTCTTCATGTGTAACAAAACTACTAAAATATTTTTTGAATTCTTGAACCTACTTTATCACATGAACCAAATCTAAAAAATGAAAAGAAAAAAAAAATAAAAAAAAAATAGTTACGTTTTGCAGCTGGAAAAGAATATTCTATGGGTCTAATGGCAATGGTTAAGAAAAATTACATCCTCCCCGTGGTATGAGTTTATGACTATGAATACATGATTTGATTCTAAATTTGTTAACCAAATATTTGCAAAGGTTCCGATTGTGATTCCTAGATTCCTATACCTATGTAACAAACACACCTTTACTATTCGTTATTCATTTGATATTTTTACTTTTACTTCTTCATCTTTGTTTAGTTTTTACTTTGATAAATCTATGTTAAAATATAATTACTCTATATCTGTTTATATAATAAAACAAGTAACCCCCTATTGGGAATTTTTCATTAAAAAAATGGCACCATTCCTTTTTTGTAATAATTTTTTTAGTTATTATGATTTTAATTATAATTTTTTATTATCTAAGATAACTCATTTTAAAAATGAGCCTAATATTATCGTTCAGTTTTGCATTCTATTTTATCCTTTTGCGTTTATCTTCGTACTTATGGTAGTAATCAACAAATGACAAAATTTGTTGATAATTTTTTTACTTATTAAAGCATAAATCATTTAAACATCCTCAATTTGAACTCTGATCGTGTAGTTGCAGTCTCTATGTCTTGTACTTCTTTTGTGTTTAGCAAACAAAACATTTATTTATAAATTAAATTATTTGTCTTTTTAATAAATAAAATATTCATTCACAAAAAAATTTAAAAAAAACCCGCGCCGTGCGCGGGTGATTATAACCTAGTTGTTATATATAAGACTTGGTTACTTTGCCTAATCTTATTATCTTTTCATTTCATCAATCGTATTACAAATAGAAATTTGCCGTTACATTAGTGGGCAAGCAACCTTGGGTTGTTATCAAATTACTACCCCGGTTGATCATAAAAATAACATTACTGCACCTTAGAACTCCTATCTTGCAACTTTGACATTTCAGAGAATGCTACAACGCATTATGAGTAACGTTTACCAACATTTACTGAAAGCCGTTGAATAGCGTTTCACTAATGCTAAAAATTGTGTTATTATGCTGTCACTGACTATACTAACAGTACGGAAGATAGAGTTGCAAAGCTCTAACTTTTTATGGTCAGGTACACTTAACATTGTACCAAATTGAGTCTAAGACCAGAATATCAATACGGGTACATAGTCTAGTCCAATGGCATCCCATAGTTGAGTGTCCCAATCATATTTAGAAGTATGCAAACGTCAATTCGCGCGGGTGCAGTAAGTATATCATGCGGCTGTTATCATGTACATACGTTCGGTATGAAGGATGAACGAACATCTGATATGCGGTAGATCATATCGAATGGTTTTAGCGATCTCGACGAATGATTGTCGTCTTAACATTCTTGGCACTTCACGTTTAGGTTGGTTTTATATCTTATCCATCTATTTGTTTTGGTATATATGTGTTTCGTTTTGTGTATATGTCTATAGTCCTTTTAGTTTTAGGTTTTGATGAGCGTTAGCATTATGGAGTAGTTAGGATGTGTTATTCCCTCCACAAAGAACTTAATGTTGTCTTTTGAGAGCGCATCTATCTTTTTTTACTTATATTAAATAAATGGCAAATCTAGCAAGGCGCTAGAAGCTAAAGTAACACTTACCTATAACAAGAATAAACAAAAGCCAGCATATTCGTAGAATGCTTCCTGAGGCTTTAACTGCGAGCACAAACAAAAAAGAATGAAAAAACGTCTTGTCACATTACGGATAACCAAGACAAGAGAGCCATATATTTAAGGGGGTGTTTGTTTAAACTTATATGTGGGCTTATGAGGTTATTTGATTTCGGCTTATATTTCATAAGCCTCAATTTTTCCAGCTTATTTGAAAATTTATAAGCGTGTATAAGTTTATTTAAATAAGTTTATCATATTATATTAACGATATAAGCCCACAAGTCTCAAAATAAGTCGGAAAATTTGGATTTATGAAATATAAGTTGAAACACAATAAGCTCATAAGCCACATATAAGCTTAAACAAACACCCCCTAAGTCTAATGACTCAATATGAGTGCTAATGTTCAAGTCCACAACTTAAACTAATGTCTCTCTCGAGAGCTATCTGGATAAATTAAATGTTCATCGTTCATTCCACCAATTTTTTCATGCGAATTATTTAAACAATGCTCTATTCTGCACAATTCTTAACAAGTTTTTTTTAACCGTAGTTTTTTCATAACCAATTCCTTCAAAATGTTTCATATTAGCTAGACTATAACTTTAAGTCCCCTCAAAGTTGGGTTTTGCTTGCATTCAATGCATTAACTCATAGATAAACTATATAAGATTGATGTTTTATGATCCATAACTGAGATTTCTATGTATCTTTTCGTTTGCCACAAATAACTGCACAATTATAGCAATTATAACATCTGAGATCTCATTATGTTTATTGGTGTCTATAAATAACCCACTCGCTTGGTTTGCATTAATACACTTGCAATGATAAAAATATCTACATTACTGAACATATTACTCGTACGTCAAAACTGGCAAATATCACACATCTCCATTTTTCCTTGATCAAATCGATGTAGGTGTCGATGGTCCAATAATAATGGTTACGGTATGTCAAAAATGGGATGTCGATCAATGCTATAAATGGGCGATGCATTAAGACATATGCGCTATCTAAAGTGACGATCTGTGAGAGACATGCCTTCAAAACAACATTCAATATCTAAATGGTTGAAGATTCACATCATGGTTTTAATGTATTCCTATCGGTTTGTAGTTGTTTAGGGTTATGAAACCAGTTGTTGCAACTAATACTAAAGGTTATGTGTGCATTTCTTTTAAATCACTTTACAGATTAACGATCAATTTGGGTAGGGAATTCATGTTTGCCTGTTGGGGACGCATGTCGTTCTTGGAGATATTCGGAGGAAGCTGAGTATATGGTAATGGGATGAGAGAGTGCAAGTTTAGATATTAGGATTAGATGTTTAAACTATTAATGTAATACTCGTATTATCTATGTTTTATTACAATTTCTCTAAAACAAAAAATGCAAGTATTAATGTATTAAACTCATATTCGCTGTGTCTAGATATATTAAAATGTGTGTGAATTTCAAGTATCATATACGTAACTTCTATAACTTTAATGATAAAATATATTTATGTGTTTTTACATATCGAAATAAACGAGTAGCTCAACTAAACCAGAACTCTTTTAATCTAGACTTATTTGTAAATATTTTGACTCAAACTCATTTGTCCCGAATTTTCAAAAGAAAACCAATGATGGGTAAACTTAACTCGAACAATTCTAATTGGAAATCGATTGTATACATTCTCACATGTAAACATGTATTATATACAAAATTGAGTTATTGAGAAAAATAAAGTTTGATTATTTGATGGTACGTAAACAAGACATATGCGTCACACATACAAAATTGAGTTATTGAGAAAGAAAAAAAAAGTTTGATTATTTGATGGTACGTAAACAAGACATATGCGTCACACGGACAAAATTTACTAGTATGAATTATAGTTCACTGAAAATTACACAAATATAGATATGTAACAAAAACATTAAGCGTCGGTTTTTTTTTTTTTTTTTTTTTTTTTTTTTTTTTTTTTTTTGGTTGTTGTTGTTGTTGTTGTTGTTTGGTGGCTAGCTAGTAATAAAAAAGTAACGACTTTTACATGCTTGGTTTTACTAAGGTATGAATACAAATTATTGCTTTTCGGGTGGGAACCATTGTCCATTGTATGCTTTACTTTCTACCAAACGAGTGGTCCAGACCTTGGTCCTCCACTATAAAACGTGTTTAACATGTATATCATGTATCTGTTAGAAGAACCTTATGCCAATTTTGTATAAGTTAGTACAATTAAATACAGATATAATTCAATGAGCAAGAAGTATTAATAAGATATGGTTCAAGCCAAAAACAGTATGTCGAAAGATAATTATCTAAAAGACGCATTCTACACTTTCTCCACTTATTCCCAATCCATATTTTTTTGAAAAAAAAATAAAGAAATAAAATAAAAAAATAAATAAATAAATACGCATGGGATTGAATCTGTACCACCTACAACACCTATGTCACAAATTTTATCTCATATGTCTCCAAATCTCCAACGAGACATTAACCCACAATTTTTGCGTTGTTGTGTCACTCACATACCGCTGGGCCAAGAGGCCTTTGGTCATATCACTTTACATTAGTTCACAGAAATATATCACTATACATAATTATCTAAATCCATTTGATAGATATGATACAAGACTATCTTGTTCCGTAAATATGGCTGTAACAAAGTAACGGTTTTCTTGACGATATTTGCACTATGAAATTATGTATTTGTATAAGTACACTCGGCTATACTACTTATTGTTATTAGGCATGTAGTTTGTTACTCCCTCTTAAAATAATTGCCCTCATTTGTCTTTTTAAAATTTTAATTTCTCAACATTAATCTTTAATATTTTTGTATGTGTTATATAATGCTTATTCAAAATTATACTAGTGAAAAAACATTTAAAAATCAATTCATTCCTATATTTTACATCAATTATTATATAACACAAAAAAATAAACATAATTTTAATGATATATGCGATGAATTGAGTATGATATGATTGAAGAGTTTGAGGATATAATCGTAGTAGTGTGTGCCTTTCTTTCAGATATTTCATTCATATCCGCCTATTTTAGCTATTCACAATGAGCATTTCCACATGCTTATGCAAGTACCGCGTCTATCACTGAGTTACGCTATTTCCTTGCGTAATCTCATTATCGATTGTTGATTTTGCACACTAGTCGTAGTATTGGGAATGATTTTGGGATATAACGGACATATTACTAGCGTAACTAGGCTGAGTGTTTCAAAATTCATTGAACCTTGGGTGAATGTAGCCTGATCACCTACATTCAACCAGGGACAGTTAGACATGGCCTGATCAACTATGTCCGGCTCAGAGGTGAATTTTGTGATACTGAGGGTAGTTACAACAGCATTATGTTCGGGTTAGAGTTTGCCTTTAGGAATGATAAGTTTGCGTGCAGACACAAGCATTGAACATAACACCTAAGCATACATTCACAAACGGCACACTGGCATCACAACACCGCATGAATCGTATTGCTTCTGAAACCACTAAACGTCTCCATTTATGTGGAATTCCTGTTGTCGACATCGAGCGTAGTTCGCCTTGGGTCGGCTAGACCCGATTGGCATCATTTGAATCCGAGTTGCTTATCGTCGTAAGCCTCGTCGATTTTATTGGAATTATTGGATTTTGGTTTAGATTATCGTTTGGATTCGATTTTGAACTTCGTAATTGAATTGATTTCCGGTTACGTCCCAAGTGGACTTTTGATATTTTGAATTCGGTTTTGATCGTTATGGATCTGATTCCGACTACGTTGGATTTGACTTTGGATACGTTTGGATTTAATTTTGAGTATATTTTGATTGAACTCCGACTATGTCTCGACGTGACTTTCGGATATTGATGGAATTGATTTTGAGTACGTTCTGGATTTTGAATTTGGATTATGGTATTTTGTGATCTTCGATTTCGTTTCGAATTGTGATTTGGCATTTAGCCTCGTATCATTCTGCGATCTAGTCACAGTCCCCTCTACTCTAAGCTTGTGTTCGGAACCGTATGATGAATATTGAATTTTAGCCGTAGGTACCTATTCGTTGTTTTGAGCAATTCCTGAATTGAGCCAAATCATCAACGACGTTAAATTCTTATTTCTTAACAACTTGATACACGGCCGAATCTCGTGACTGTTCTTGTTTGATGAGTTGCGGGGCTAAGCTAAAAATCAAGTTGTTACGAGGTTTAAGGTTTCGGTGATTTTGCTCGAGGATGGGAAAGTTTATTCCATCGAAATAGGCTACCCAAGTGACGATTTTTCTTAACCAAGGATGTTTATTTTCTTAATCGAGGACATTCACTTCCTTAATCGATGATGTTCGTTATCTTAATCGACGTTATTCATTTCTTAATTAAAGATGTTCATTTTCTCAATCGATGCTGCTTTAGCGACGATGTTCAATTGAGGTTGTACTTTCCACCTCTAACCTAAGTATCGTGCCGAGTCAATCGACTCCGACCGATTGTTTGTAGCAATTGACATTCTCTTACCGAATTGTACTCCGAACTTGTTAAATCTCCCAATCCGAAAGGATTTCGTGCGTAACAGAATTCTTAAGATTTTGAGAGGTAACTTGAATCACGATCCTTGGGACAACCACCTATTTCTTTCACTCGTCCCTCGGAAATATTCTTTATCTTTGTTCCTTCTCTTATTGGATAGTGAAACTGCCTTGAAAGTAATTTACAAAATGTTGACATGTTACAAGATGTTTTACTGCTATTTCGCAAAAATCAAAATTTTGATTTTTCCACTACTTGATAAAGGATAATTGTTTTTCTTGCTATCTTACAAAACATTTTACGAAATTGTCTCACAAGACAATTTTGTAAAATACTTTTGTCATGCTATGGATTTAAATGCAACCTTGCTACTATCCTAAATATCAAAATTTTGATCTAACTATCATTTTATAAATGGTGAAATGTTTCCTTGAT
>LBNU01008985.1:26619-38002 GCA_014162995.1 Artemisia annua
TAAGGACACCAGCTGTAATATTTTGAGTCCTACGCAGATCTTAGCAATCTGCCAAGAACACTTATGAGGGAATATACATATGTATTTCCCAGTGATTGAGTGGAAACTCCTGCCATGATCAACATCAAAGAGCCCTGACAGCAGGTCACTACGGTAATCTCTCGTGGATTACGCTTAGTGTTCGCAGTGGTGTTCCAAATGGTCTACAGTCGTGGGGTGATCTCCAGCGACTCACCTAATCGTTGTTGTACTTCGGTTTGTCAGTGAAAGCCCTTTTGGGGGCATCCGATTAGGAACGACCTTAGTAAGGATTAGAGAAAGTCTTCACACTATGCTGTTGACGATCTCGAAGTCCGAACTTGTAAGTGCTGGTATGTTTATTAGTAACCAAGTTTTGTGCAGCTTAACATACCAAACTTATCATTTTCACCACCATCACTCCAGTTCCACATACTCATACCAACCACTAAAAGGAGCTTTCAGACCAATTCAACCATGGAGATTCACTCAGCAAAGTGCTTATGAGCATGTTGGAAAGGCGTATTCCCACCAGTGACAAAGAAGTTGACGGTTGCTGCTGATTGCTGAAAAGATGTCGATTCATCATCTCATGCTCACACTTCAACATCAAATCAAAGAAATCATGATCATGGAATGGGCTTCAACTATGCTTCCACAACTCTTATGCAAAAGATCATAGTCCAGAAAAGTGTGAGCATGACAACACTAAGACAAGCACAACATCACAAAGAGACACTTCCACTCAAAGATGACTTGAAGCTACTTAATTTGGATGATGAACATGAAGAAATGCCAAAGATCATCCTACACATCAAGCAAGTCATCTTGAGTCCGCTGCTGAAAGTACAAAGTTCATTTCAATGAAGAATCAAAAGGCTACGAGCTACAAAGACAACGACAAAGATCTAGATGCTAGAATTCAAGATTTAATTTGTGGGGTAACCTCCCTTAGGGGGAGATTGTTATGAATACGATTTTTCTTATAGAAGATTTGGTCACCCCAAGTACTATTAAGCATTGTGTAGCTCGTAGTATTTATAATAGTAGTTAATACGTAGATTAGTATTAGTTAGTATTTGTGGAGCCGGGTCGGGTCTTTACCCACTGTCAGCCCGATCCACAGCCTAGTAGAGGCAAGCAACACCATGTACATATAAATAGCCCTCTCCATCCTTGGAGAGGGTTGGACCTTCTCATAATCTATTTTCTTTTTTTTGGTTTTCTCTCAAGGTTCCCAACTTTCTCTCTATACTTTCTCTCTCTAGATTTCTTCTCACTTTCTTCTTTGTATTCGATCCATACCACAAATCCATACGTGTTACATGTTAGTTAGTATCCTACACAGAAGTTCGTGAAGAATTGCTCAACTGGGCAATCATCTTGAAAGAAAACACACTTGGTCTTAAAGGCATTCGTGAGCAACTCCCGGCGTGTTGTGCTCATATGATGTATTGTCTTCATACTCAACATCCCTATACTCTCGCCTACTTCTTTGCAAGGTGAATCACACATCTCAAGGGTAACAGTACTAAATTGATACCCTATGGAATGTTCCTAACTCGACTTTATCACTACATCATGAACTTTCATCCTCATCTTCGTGGCCCTTAATACTCCCTCTTTGATCCTGTCATGGAACCCATCAATGAGTTCCATATTTCCTCCATCTTCATCTCATCATTATCTGTCGACTATGACATTTATGATAACCCTACACTCGAGAATGAGGAGCAGGCTAAAGTCAAAAATGTGATGCAACAAGAGCAAGGCACCAGCACCATTGACAAGGAAAATTCTTGAAGAACTACCTAGATTCTTCAAATCTTACGCCTATCTAATAAAATTTGTCTTATGTATGTGTACTCTTAGAATTTGCAGACTTTAAATGTATCATGTAATCTCTATCTCATGTTGTACTCTAATTTCCTATGTTTGTTGACTATGTGAACTTGTTCGTGATTAGTAGACATGCTTATTTGACTTGTCATGCTTGCTAGTTGAATGATGTTTTTTTTAGTCATGAACAACACCTTTTATGGGTTAACATATGTTTATGATTATGAAAGATAGAAACGAATTGAACGTATGCAGGTTGCAGAAATGAGAAACTGGGGAAAATCCTGCAAACTTACTGCCGGCGGTCCCTTATCGACCCGGCGGTCCCAAAGTGACAAGGGACCGTCTAGTGATTTAACGGACCGTCCCAGTGGGATCACGGATTTTACACTGTTTTCTTCTTTCCTAGAATCCTAACCTATAGCATGATTATCACCACCTTACCTTGGTTAGTTAAACATCTGTATGTGCTTGAAATCTCCTAATGCATGCTTTGCCCAAATCATAACTTAGCTTGATTATTTAAGCCTTACTCATCATCCTCAACCTCACCACAACAACCATTCATCTCTTCCACATCACCTACAATGGCCTCATCTTCCACCACCATTTCAACCACAAAGAAAGAGCTCAAAAAACAACCTCCAAACAAAAGACCAAAACTCAAAATCATTTGACCTCAACCAACCTTCATTGATCTCACACTCTATGATTCCACTCCATCTCCTAAGTCACCACCAACATCACCTCAAGCACCAAGTGCATCACTCAAAACACCATCCACCAATGGTACCTCCCACTCATCATCAAAGCCATCATCTAGCTCAAAGCCAACCACATCACCTTTCTCATCATTCATCAAACATTTGTCACCTTTGCTTACCGAATCAAGTTCGGGTGCCTTCACTCCATTTGTGAGAAACCAACCTCCATCTCAAACATATTCACCAAATCATACTACCACATCTCCAAATGGGCCATTGGAAAACATTCCTTCCACACCACCATCATCCTCAACTCTTGGAAATTCACTTCCCTACCATTTTGTCAACAACCACACGGTGGGGTGTGCTTGTTGCTTTCATAACTTTCATCTCATCCACTCTCTTCGAGATGAGTTGCATATCATGTTTGGTCACATTATCTCATTGCTCAACAAAATGTGCAACCAACTCCTCTTGCCTCCATGCTTCCACAACCAACACATTCGGTTCCACCTTCATCCTCACCATCACCGACTCCACCATCCAACTAGATGTTTCAAATATCTAGTTCATGAATAATTAAGTGGATGTTATGCTTTGGACCCAGCATGCAATGGGAGATGATTAGTTATGCTAGCTAATGATTAGTGTTGTTTCTTAGTGTTGGTTTAATGATGTATTGCCTATGGTTAATCTTGCATGAATGATGTTGTATGCCTATTTTGTTGGTAATGAATGAATATTTATGTGTTATGTTATGATATTATGTTGTGATATTAGTCAAAGTCATACATGTAAATGGACTAAAATTACTCAACCTTAAAAATGAGAAGTTATTTGAATCACAACACATCTGCCAACCAGAAAACCTACCTACTGGTGGCGGTCCTTTAAAGGACAAGCGGTCCTTTATCAATAAGGGACCGTCCCCCTGTTTACGGGACCGTCCCATTTAGTGCCATAATTCAGATTCTATATGCAATTTTCTATCTGATTCATGCTCTACTTAATTGATTTCACACCCACATTCATTATGTTTTCTAATTTCTTTCATATATATATATATATATATATATAAATATATATATATATATATATATATATATATATATATATATATATATGTGTGTGTGTGTGTGTGTGTGTGAATAGAGTTTATGGTAGTTTTGTAAAGTGTTAGATAGGTTAAAGATGTGATTTGAATTTTATTTTATTTTTGTAAAAAACAAATAGTAAACTTCAATATTATTTTAAAATAGTACATTAGTCAAAAGTATTATAATATTGGGATTATCTTCTTCGCAATCTAGAGACACTTTTATNTGCCCTCATTAAGGGGGAGCACTTAGCTAGGGGGAACTTATATTCCGTCAACAATGACGATGCCCTTTCAAGGATGCTCGTGTCTACTCTCCTCAACAACAACGAAACCTTTTTGATTCTACGAAAAGGGGGAGAATTAACGGGAAAACTCATTAAAAATTTATCAACGCATAATTTTACCTAAAATGAGTTTATATTTTGTAATTATCAAAAAGGGGGAGATTGTTAATACAAATAATGTCAAAAATGTTATTCGCATTATTCGATCTTCTTGTGTTTTGATAACCAGAAAATATAAAGACATGTTACGTAAAGTTACGGTTAATAAGCTTTTAACCGAGGAAACTCGTTACTTCCACGAAGCTTCTACAACGTCACTTCAGGTATGAATAAACTTTATACCGTCGTTAGTTTGGTGATCAAAGAAGTTTTTATTTTCTTATAAACTTACATTTTTAAGTTTAACAAAACGTTTTCACAAAAGTATTTTTGTGTTTTTAAAGAAATGTTTTATAAAGAAAATATATTTAAATTCAAATGTGTAACAGCTATTTTTCCCCCCAAAATAGTTAAAACTACACCAGATAAGTTTTCACCACGTCAGGACAAAAAGGGAGCGTTTTTGTCTAGACGGTCCCTTAAAGGGGTCGGCGGTCCCTTAGTGATAAAGGACCGTCGCCTATTTATGGGACCGCCAGGCCAGTCCTGTCGCCTATAAATACTGGACTGTTACACTTCAGAAAACAAGGTTTTTCACACACAAAACTTTCTGTTTTTATTTTCCCCTTGAGTCTTTGATCACTATAACATGTCGGTATATGTTTATAAGTGATTTCCTCTTCCGTCAAGTGCAAGAGAAGAACTCTCGACATCAATGAAGTCTCGAGATGATATAGGTGTCCATACACAAACGTAACAAGTGTTATGGTGATAGGTTCTGTAAATATTGTCATTGTGATCCGACTTGTATGTGAGTCGAGGAGGGGATATTTGTGTGAACTTGGATGGTGATGTAGATCCAAGAACTGTTGTAACTAGATTAGTTCATGTATTGGTGTGAGGAGAATGATGTCCTAGTGTGTAGGATAGGATCTTGTCGAAACATTATGTAAAGAATTGGCTCGGGTGATGATCCAAGTGAGTCATGTGTGTAGTCTTGGTTTGGGTGAAGAACCAATTGTGTCTAAGTGTGAAGGCTTGGTTCGGGTGAAGAACCAAGTGTGTCGATTATGTGAAGACTTGGATCGGGTGAAGATTCAAGATGGACAAGAGTGCTTGTTCGTGTGGCCACGTGGGCCTTGGTGTAGATTGGTTCTAGCTACGATTAGAACTCGACATTACACTTAGTGTCGTTAAGCTTTGGGTAAGCATGTGTACGGATTGATCCGCCTGAAGGAGTGTGTTAATATAGTGATTGATAACTCTCGAGTGTGGTATTCGGGGAGTGGAGTAGGACGAATAGTGAGCTTCGTGCCGAACCACTATAAATCGCCGCGTCTCTTTGGTTGTGTTCTTTCCCTACTCTTTACTTTACTTGTTTGATTATGCATGTTATTAGTTAAATAGATATCACATAACAAGTAGAATTTAATAAGTTTGCAAAAGAATACAAACCGGACCTAAAAACGGCGAAACGTTTTAACAACTAAAATGAAACGGTGAAACTATTCAACCCCCTCCCCCCTTCTAGTTTCTACATTGTTGAATACTATCTTTACTAGCAGATCAACTGATGTAATGGTACTATGCCAATTAAGGATCCTAGCTTTAAGAAAATACTATGGTTTATATGAATATTCACCAATGGGTGTTATTTTCTTAAAGATTTTATTATCGAAAATACTAAAATTGAATTTTGTTAATTCATTTAATGTATTAATGCAACGTTAAAACCGTAAACAACGTTCGGACTTTGGTAAATTGATCTCGTTCTGTTTTCAAACATAAGTTTGATTAAGAAAATTTTACTTAAAAGACAAAGGAAGTCTCCTTTCTATGAAAGAAGAGTCAGACACAATATTATTCCTTTTCATGAATGAGAAAGGATAATAGGAATATTAGATATGTCTAAATTCTAATATATAACTCATGGCAAACTTTAATAGTTAAGAATTGCTAATTTTCTATAAAAATTTCATCACCCTCATTTGGTAATTAAATTCTCAGTAACAAATATGATATTTGGTTAACTAGACCTTTATGAGTTATTAAAGTTAGAAGCTAGACTAATTATCGCAAAATGGTAAAAGACGTACTAGTATATTTATCTAGTTGTTTTGTTTTGACCATTTATAAGTTCTACATACATTGTGGGATGGTAGACCTGTTAAGGAAGAAATTGCATGCCCAATTTTGCAAGTTAATAGCATTGATGGTAATTCCATCATTAACGTAGTAGAATGCACACTTTAATGCATAAGTAATTGTTACGTATGGACATTAAAAAGTGTTGGAAAGTTAAAAGCACACTATTTTCTTTCACTGGCTATGAAACATTTACAATGTTGTCAAATTTAGTGGGAGTATTGTGTACTTATTACTGAGTAAGGAATTATTGTAATGATCTTTAATTTAGTGGGAGTTACAAGCTTTGACATCTTGGTGGCTAAAGATAATTACTTTCCAAAAGTAGACACTCATACTTTTAAGGTTAGTCTTGTACGTTTCCTTACTAGACATTGTTGTTCTACATCTACTTTGTTATGCAAAAATCTATGACACAATCATATTGATTACATAAACAAACGCATGGTGTGTTGTTTATCAACTATATGAGGCTGTTCCATGCACAAGTGGGAGAATTGTTAGATTTAATTGTGTGCAAGAAACAACTCATAAAGATATGATTTAAAAGATTCTCTTGATTGAAAGGTAAGAGACTAACGTTATAATAGGGTGCATACACATCTAATTTAAGAAACACTTGAGGTTGTAATTTACGTCATGTGAGAGCTTGGCTAGATTACAATGGAAAGGTAAATTCATACTTTCATTACTAGCAGATCAACTGATGTAATGGAATTATGTTATTTGCAGTTTCTAAATTAGATACCTATTAGAACATGTGTCAATATGATATCAACACTACTTTAATTTGTATATTTGTGAATTCTTGGAATGACATAAATTAATAAAGTAATCTAATTCTACTTCAATCTAAATATTTATCTATTCTTGGAATGACATAAATAAATGAAGAAATAATGTTGTTTTACATTATTGAAGTAATAAATTAACTTGAAAATACTATTGAAACCAAGAGATGGTGTTCATAATTACTTTAGTTAAACATGTTTATGTTTCATTGTAAAGATATAAACATAAAGTCTTTTAATTGTTAAAAGACTTATAATAAAGTAAGACGTTAGCATGTTATGTTTTAAGACATATACATGAAGTCATTCAATTATTGAATGACTTATAACGTATAGTGGGATTATAACAGTTTATGTTTTCTTGTAGAAACATAGACATGAAGTGACTTTGTCAAAAGTACTTGTGTTATAAAGCATGTAATTGGCTTGAAAATACTGTTATACCATTAAATGACTTAGTTGGTAAATAAACAAGCCAAAAGGAATAGGGTTATCTTAAATATTGTTAGATTATCTTACAATATTAATCCTAATAAAATACAAAATGTTTTTGGTATGTTCAGTTAGGAGAATCAAACTCTTGTTATAATTGTTTGATTAAAAATAACTGTGACATCTTTTCTTCCAAAAGTTATCAAGGTTAGAAAATTGAATATAAATTAAATATACTCAATAAGACTCCAACCTAGAAGATTAATAAGACACCATCATATGATGGAATGTGTTGAATCACATTAAGTCTTAAATTGAAGTTCTGAATTTGTTCAACTTCTTATGAAGAGGATATTAACAAAGTAAAGTCAGAAACTGTAGGATACTCATAAACTTAAACACGTATGGTCTTTGTGATTTGTACGGATCGAATAGCTAGAAATGTAGAGAGAGAAAGTAGAGAGAAGTGGGAGCCTTTTAGTGAGAGAAACTAGTGAATATTAGATTGAAATTATGAAAGGTACAACCCTCACCCTTGCAAGGTGAGGGGTATTTATAGTTACAATGGATGAATGCCTCTACTAGGCTGTGGATCGAGCTGACAGTGGGTAAAAGACCCGACTCGACACCACAAATGCTAACTAATACTAAACTACGTTCTTACTAATATACTAAGTACTACGAGCTACACGATGCTTAACAATACTTGGGGTGACCGAATCTTCAATAAGAAAAACGTATTCCTAACAAAAACTATCAATATGTATTTGTGATATCCCAAAAGAGAACATTGTATTGTTGCTTTATTTGCTAAGTATTTATAAATAGTCTTTAAATTACTAAAAGCAAGTGGGAGTTTTGATCTTTAAAGGATAAAATTACAAGATACATAATCTTCTAAAATAAACTAGTGAATATCATAATGAGGCTAGACATGAAAATGTTAAACTTCAAAATGATGGAATTTTCATTCATAGATCCGCAAGGATATCTCAGATATTTGATTAATATGTTGAGAATTATTTTATGATACATTACCAAATATGGAATTGGGTAAAGTACACATGCTATGAATGATTAAGATGCTTTCCATAAAGATAATCAATTTTGAAACTTGGTTTATCTTAATAGTTAGACTAGAAAATGAAGATGAGTTTCTGCAAAGATAAGTAAACCCTTGTGGTTTAAATCTTTGGATAGAAATCATATGGACAATATTGTACACGTATTTAATGCATGTCTTATGACAAGATTATTAATCACATTTAAGCAATTAACTGTGATTGAATATTCTATCTTAAACACATTAAATATATAAAGATTATGATTGTCATATTTTCATTAATATGAAAATGACAATGGAATATCAAAACTCTTTCTTGAGAGATTACTTGAGCGAGGATGATAAGTAATTAAAAGGAGTTGTGAATTCAAAATAAATCTTTGGAATGTACAAAGTGCAATAATCCATAAATGGATAAATGCATGCATCTAGGAGATTATTCTTATGTATAATTAATAAATCTATGTTTTGATTTATAATTGAAATAATATAATTTCTAGGTATTCCTAAAAGCTAGTGGGAGTATTATGTTTAATTTCCTAAATCATATATGTTGTAAAACATATAAGAAGTAACATTCCATATAAGTAAAATGTTAAGTCTTAGTTTGGAATAAAACTTTACTTGAAGATTTAGAAAATATGACATACAACCTTGGAATGAATGTTAATTAACATAAACATATGCGGTAAATGAATCTAATAGAACATGATATATCATTTAGAATATTCTAAATGAATATGTAGAACATGAATAAAATCTAAGTATGACTCAAGGATTTTTCATGTACATCATGTTACTGTTGTATCATGCTTAATTACAAGATGATTTGACAACATTGATATCTAAAGGAATATGTTTGGATATAGAATCACATCCTCAGCCTGCAATAGCTTCCAGATTCTATAGATGAACAATTTTTCAAATTGTTGTGAAAATTGTCATAGCTGACAAACTTGAATGTTTGGAAGGCATCAAACATTACACAATTGATATTAATGTTTACGGAAATTTTAAAGAGCATATTGTTGTTTGCATACAATGATGCTAATGAAATTGAGATGACGCTCAATACTAGTCATGGTAAGGATTTCATCCTTAGTCATATGTACTAGTTTTGCTTACTAAGCATAGTTGCATTATACATTAAAGAATAAGAATACTTTAAACTTTAAATGTTTTAGAAGTTTGATTGTCATAAATTGGTGGTTAAGGATGTCACACATTTTATGAAATATTATGTAGCATTATCAAAATAGTTGAGTATGCACATACAAGAACTTCACTAGTTGAATTCTTAAATAAGTATTTTCAAATTTCCGATAGATCAAAGTTGGATGATTTATGTTTTGTCAACAAGTATGAATGTCATTACTTGAGATGTAATTCATCAACTAAAGTTATCATGCATTGATCTATTTAGTATTTGGATAAGGGATGTTAAACAATTATTATTTATAATGAATTGAAGTACTTGGTACGTTTTTTTTCATTAAATAATAAATTGTATCCTATATTTACATGTTTAAATCTGTGAATAAATGTTATTCTAAATTGTCCGTTGTCAGTTAATAATATGGGAATACTATTAAATTAAGACAAATCTGATTTTGATGTAATATACTTAAAAGTATATTGATGTGTAGACATGTCATTTCAGATGATATTCAATGATACCAAATATAGGACTTATCCCAACTACATGATGTTACTTTATGGATCTTGTAATTAAGTAAATCCAAAGAAGTTGTCCTTAGACTTGAGATACCAGATAACTGTCATGAATGTAGTGCATTTTTGTGAAACAACTTAACGCTATACGTAGCTGGTAGTCATAAGGGTTGTTTTAGGAAGTGTTACAAAGTTCGTGGGTTTTGCTTGTAGTCAATACAGAATTTGTTCCTTCAAATTAATTTTTGGAGTTTAATACTGCTGGGCCCCTCGTAGGGTTGTCAAGATGTTTGCGTGCGCACGCCCAAGATCTTCCCTGAATAAGTTCAGATGATTTAGTAATCTTGATCAATCACAAACAACGAGAAACAGAATTGTTAATTAAGAAATGACTTTGATCCTTATTCTTATTAACATGGTATTAGAAACAAAAGGATAATAATAATGAGAAATCATTAAAAGGTTTTCCAGGAGCCTTACTCGATTCGTACTAAGAGGCATCGGCGTGTTGCAAGACGCTAACCGAATGTGATCACTCTATCATGACATGTCTAAGTGGGAGCTGTTAGTTTTATAAACATGAAATGATAGACGTGTGTTAGGATCGAACTTAAGATCACGAGATTGCACACTTTACGTATGAAAGTTAAAGATTAATAATTAATTATAAATGTTATATTAATTATTAATTAAACATAAAACTAAATGATCGTTAACATTTAACGGAAAAGGCTAACGACCGTTAGACGAATAAAAGGAAAGAAATATAGATGAATTATTGGAATGTCAAGAAGGTTCCGGAATCCCCTTTTAGGGATGCCAAACCGATCGGCCACAAAGGGAGGGCACCTCCTTTGTGCCTTGAGCTCCAAGTAATCTCACCTATATATACAAAACCAAGGTTATTTGTTCCACACTCTTGCACACATAACCTAAAGTGTTTTTCTCTTTCTTTTCTCTTGCAAAAATCGAACACCCGTAAATTGTGACAAATGGTATTTTTCATAAATTAATTTTATAATAAATTTCTATTTATTATATTTATTTTGAGTATTATATGCATTTTTGCACCTTTCTGCATGTTTCTGTACATTTCTGAACATTTTTGGGAGCTGTCCTGCACACTGTAGCTTACAGTCACTACTGAAAAAGTTTATTTTTGTAAGTAAACACAAATTAATCCATTTCGGATAGTTACTGACAAGTTTCGTAATTTACTGAGAGCTTTCTCACATTTT
>LBNU01008985.1:46613-61727 GCA_014162995.1 Artemisia annua
ATATATATGGATTGTGTTTGCATGCATGGAAATGGACCTCATTAAATGCTATATATTCATTTTAGCATTTCTTGCTTGTGTGGTAAAAACTTGTTGCTTGTGGTACTAATTTGGTGATACAAACGTGATTTATACTAATTACGCGAATTTAAGATGATATATACACTTATATGTGTATATATATATAAATCGTCCCTATTAAAAAATTATGAAATTATTGGGTTTTTGAAAAACATAAAATTTTGGCTCAAGTGGTGAATTGGTGGAAGTTTTACTTGAAGAATTTTAATTAAGTATATATCGAATTAACCGTAACTAATTACATTTAATTACTAAAAATACAATTTTTGGTGAAATTAAATATTTTCGGCCTAAAATAATTATTTTGGGTCGAATGAGATGAGAAATGACCAACTTTGATTTTTGAAGATTAAAACTTAATTATACGTGTTAATTACGTTTAATTATATAACTTTATATAATTATAAATACTAAAATTGGATATTGGGCCGAGTATATATTTTGAGCCCAATAGGGTGTTCGGTGAGCAGTTGGCCGAGCCCAATAATACTTTTCCGACTCTGACTTTTTGACTAAAAATTGTTATCGGACGTGTAGAAATTAATTTCGGTATATATAACGATATATAAAACGTAACTTAAACCAAAATATATATTTTTGGGCTAATATTGGGCTAACGGGCCCAATAGTGAAATTTAGGCCCAATAAGTATTTCGGGTGACGAAAACGAGTTTTTACACATATTTGAACTTACGGTGACTATTTTTATTTCATAGAACGAATTATATCGATAACTATATTAATGGTGAATAATATATTTATTACGTACTAAATTTTGCAAATAAAGTGACTAGTGGTTTATTTGAGAAATTGCAACATTTGAGGGAAAATGGAAACGTTTAACGAACGAATGGGTCATGCCCAAATTTCTAAAAATTATAACACTTAGAGTATTTTACAAAAATACTTATGTTTATATATCTTTCTAAATACAAATGTATTTATTTAAGAGTTTAATGTATAATTATATTATAAATATTAAAGGATATTTATAATATAATATTTCCTCATTAACTTATTATTATAAAGATTTCTCAAGTATATTTAATTAATTAATTATATATATATATATATATATATATATATATATATATATATATATATTACTTACGTATTATGACGATGAAAATAATACAAGGATGTTCCATTATGCACTCTCACACCATTCACTATCACCACGAGCCATCACCAAGAGCCTTTCTAATAAACTACTTTTGAAACGTACGTACCACACAACAAGCAAGAAATACACGAGCACATGGTGACACATAAAAATCTTTTCAAAAGAGTCAAGTACTTAAAATACGAACGTTATACTAAGACTTTCCATACTTAACTAAGTCGCGTGTCGGAGCGGTTGCACTAATTACTTNCTCACACCATTCACTATCACCACGAGCCATCACCAAGAGCCTTTCTAATAAACTACTTTTGAAACGTACGTACCACACAACAAGCAAGAAATACACGAGCACATGGTGACACATAAAAATCTTTTCAAAAGAGTCAAGTTTTTAAAATACGAACATTGTACTAAGACTTACCATACTTAACTAGGCCGTGTGTCGGAGCGGTTGCACTAATTACTTGTTGACTAGCAGATTGCTATCTTTTAAGGTGAGTTTATAGCCGCAATTTTCTTATAAGTACTGTTTTATAAACCTTGGGGTGAGAAACATGCAAAACTGTTTTCATGGACCAAAACTGAACTTGTTTTTTACACACTGGTATGCGAAAACCTAAGTTTGCTTGAATCCCACTTTGCCCACCATCGACAACTTTCAATTCCCGCTGAGAAACGTGTATGTTATAAATAGATCTATTGAGGGTGACTCCTCCGTTCGGTTGGCCATGCCATGGTCAAGGCGAACGTATACCATGACGACCTCTTTGCCGAGTGACTGGGGATTATCACTCGCGGGCACCTTTATTGTACTTATGCCTTTGGCATACTCTTGTGTAGTTCGGTTGTTGAGCTTAGTGTTGCATACAGAATTAGTGTGTGCTTGCTGATTATTGCTATGGTCTATACGTGCTATTTACTTTAAACCTATAGACTCACCAGCGTTAGCTGACTTTTAGCATGTTTTTCAGGTGCTTAAAGTATGTTATTGTTGAAGTATCACCACGAGCCATCACCAAGAGCCTTTCTAATAAACTACTTTTGAAACGTACGTACCACACAACAAGCAAGAAATACACGAGCACATGGTGACACATAAAAATCTTTTCAAAAGAGTCAAGTACTTAAAATACGAACGTTATACTAAGACTTTCCATACTTAACTAAGTCGCGTGTCGGAGCGGTTGCACTAATTACTTGTGGACTAGCAGATTGCTATCTTTTAAGGTGAGTTTATAGCCCCAATTTTCGTGTAAGTACTGTTTTATAAACCTTGGGGTGAGAAACATGCAAAATTATTTTCATGGACCAAAACTGAACTTGTTTTTACACATTGGTATGCGGAAACCTAAGTTTGTTTGAATCCCACTTTGCCCACCATCGACAACCGTCAATTCCCGCTGGGAAACACGTATGTTATAAATAGATCTATTGAGGGTGACTCCTCCGTTCGGTTGGACATGCCATGGTCAATGCGAACGTATACCATGACGACCTCTTTGCCGAGTGACTGGGGATTATCACTCGCGGGCACCTTTATTGTACTTATGCCTTTGGCATACTCTTGTCTAGTTCGGTTGTTGAGCTTAGTGTTGCATACAGAATTAGTGTGTGCTTGTTGATTATTGCTATAGTCCATACGTGCTATTTACTTTAAACCTATACACTCACCAGCGTTAGCTGACTTTTAGCATGTTTTTCATGTGCTTAAAGTATGTTATTGTTGAAGGCAGGGCATGGCGTTGGTCATAAGAAACCTAAGTGTTTTTACACAAGCATAACTCTGAAACTTTGGGACAGTCATGTAAATGGGCCTTATTTTTATCAAACTTGAATTTATGTATAACATTTGACTTAATTTATGTTATGGATTCTAAACGGATTTTCAATCCGTTCTCTATGTATCTTTTGTTGTGATTCCTATTTAGTAGCACCCAAAACATGTATGCTTCCGCGATTCTCTATTTTTGGGGGTATTACAGATTGGCATCAGAGCCTAGGTTATAGACAACTAGGTAAATTAAAAAAGAGAAAAAAAAAAAAAAAAAAAAACACTATAACCATTTTTATAAAAACATTCCTTATGACTGCCAGATGCCTGCCTACTCCGTTTGCCATGATTTATATGATTTTTGCTTTATATGTTTAAGTGCTATACTTGCGCTGTTAGTATTTACTTAACATATATAATATAAGTATTTTCTTTATACTTTCACATACCGCACCGTATTTGTCATAGACCATGTCTCGTCAGTTCGATGTTTCGGAGCCCATACTGTCTGCTGGACACTCATCTCTTTCCCGTCAGCCAGTTTCATTTGCGGATGACCCGTTTATGGANTTCCTTATGACTGCCAGATGCCTGCCTACTCCGTTTGCCATGATTTATATGATTTTTGCTTTATATGTTTAAGTGCTATACTTGCGCTGTTAGTATTTACTTAACATATATAATATAAGTATTTTCTTTATACTTTCACATACCGCACCGTATTTGTCATAGACCATGTCTCGTCAGTTCGATGTTTCGGAGCCCATACTGTCTGCTGGACACTCATCTCTTTCCCGTCAGCCAGTTTCATTTGCGGATGACCCGTTTATGGAAGTCATCAGGGCTGCCACTCAGCCTACACACACAGCTCCAGCATCAGTTTCACCATTCTTACCTCTCTTTGCTTCAGCACATCGCTCATCTCCTGCTCACTACTCATTCTCATAGCAGGATCAGGGTATTTCATATGCTGAGACTCCTATCATTCGACGTACTGCTCGTATGTCGGTACGTCCTATTGATCAGCCTATCCGACTTTCATGCTTGATATCATCACCCATGAGGTCCCATTATGGTTATACCTCCACTTCATCTCCAGATTATTCACCGGTTTCATCTCCAAATTTTTCACCGGTTTCATCTCCAGATCATTCACCACCCCGTCAGAGATTACAGAGATCTGTATCATCCTATTCTGATGAGGATGAGGATCCGATGGAGGATCCAGCAGTAGATTCAGCTCAGATTCTGGTTGAGTCAGTACCGGCATTGACAGCACCGGTTGAGCCTACTTCGGGTTATGTGTACGTTGACAGCGACAGAGAGATGCCCATGGATGTGGATCAGAGGTTTATGCCATCTCATGTCAAGGGTGTTATGGAGGATGTTCAGGGTGTATTTTAGATCGGACAGAGCTCCAGGGATGCTCAGGTACAGGGTTCAGGGGATACTCACTGGGTAGACATTCCATGTGATACTGTTCAGGCTGCCAGTCTAGAGTATACTCCATCGTCACCTCCACTCATGCCACCTCCTTCATCACCATCAGTTTCTCTGCATCCAGACCAGCTGTAGTTGAGGAGCTTACTGTCATAGAGGAGATACATGTTCAGTTGGCTAACCAGGAGTTGTTGCTAGAGGTTCATTCCGATCAGATTCAGAGATTGGAGCAGTCCGACCGCCTTCAGAGGGTAGAGGGGCGTGTTGGGACGATTGACAGGGCTGCTTGTGTTTTGTTTGAGGAGGTATATGCGGATCGCAGAGAGAGATTTGGTTTACAGGCTAGATTTGAGGCTTTTGAGAGGATGCATGGTAGAGAGCTTGGTGTTTTGGGAGCTCAGGTGAGGGATTTGAGGAGAGGTCAGCGTTGAGCACAGGGGATGCCAGGTAGAGCTCGAGGGTCTGAGCATGCTCAGTGGCAGAGGATTGAGAATGCTGAGTATATGATTGATGCAGTGATGGCAGAGAACCAGGAGCTCAGGCATCGTGTGACTCATTTGGAGGCTGCCATTGGAGGGATGACAGCAGCTTTCGAGTAGATGCACGTCGAGCGTGACCACTCTTAGTCTAGATTCGTAGGATGTTGTACTTCCAGTAAACTGATGAGTCAACAGTTAGTGATGCATTTCTAAACCAAGCTTGTGATGAACTTCTAAAACCGCTTGAAATAACAAGCTTAGTTTATCTGTTCGATTGTTCGTTTCCTCTATTTGTTGACTTTGTCCTTGTATCTTGTCTATGATAACTGTATATTCATGTGACATTCTTTTCCATGCACAATATCTCATTTATCGCCATCTTTTGTGATGCAGATAAATGGCACCCAAGCGAAAGTCAACTAGAGCCACTCGAGGACGAACTGCTGACCCATCTGTTTCAGCGAGAGTTATGTGTGGCAGAACTACGGAAAATGCTACTCCGGCAAGGACTACACGAGGGAGAAACGCTGAGAATACGGTCCCACCCAGGACTGCAGCAACTCCACCAGTGGTGAATCGTGCCACACTGGATCAACTAGTCAGTGATCGTGTAGCCGCCGCACTCGCTGCTGCGAACAATTCATCTAACAATACTGGGAATTCGAGACCACCTACTAATAACCGTGGCTGTTCCTACAATGAATTCAAGAAGGTTATGGATGGAGGATTCAGAGGAACAGAGGGATCCATTGGTTTGCTCAGATGGATTGAGAAGTTAGAGATTGTGTTTCACATCAGTGGATGTAGTGATGAGGATCGGGTTAAGTATTCATCTTTCACTTTCATGGATGCTGCTTTGACCTGGTGGAACAACTACAAGAAATCAGCTGGTATTGAGGTTGCTTATGCCATGTCGTGGGATGATTTCAAGGAAATGATACTCAAGAAGTACTGCCCACGCAATGAGGTTAGGAAGTTGGAAGTAGAATTCTGGAACTTGAAGGTACAGAATAACAACATGGCTGCTTACAACGAGAGGTTTCAAGAGCTAGTGTTGTTGTGCCCAGAAATGGTTCAGACTGAGACCAGATTGATTGAAAGGTATGTAGGAGGATTGTCAAAGTCGATAAATGGAAGTGTGACTACTTCAAAGGCTAAGGATCTTCATGAGACTATGGAAATGGCCAACAAGCTGATGGACCAGCTATTGGAAGATGCTCTAGAAAAGAGTACCGACCACAAGAGAAAGTGGGATGATCATTCTAAGGGAAACAATGGTAACTCTCAAAACAAGAAACAGGCAGTGGCAAAGGCATATGCAGCTGGTACGACTGAGAAGAAAGGGTACGTAGGAAACGCACCTCTTCCTACGTACCTCTTTGCGACCGCTGCAAGCTACACCACAGAGGAGAGTGTACAGTTAAGTGCCGCAATTGCCAGAAAGTGGGGCATTTAGCCAGGAATTGTCGGTCTAGATCCCTAGCTACAGCTCAAGCAACACCACCCAACAACTGTAGGGCAGAAATCACCTACTTTGGTTGTGGTGAGAAGGGTCACTACCACACTGAGTGCAAGAAGCCTAGAAATCAAGGGAGTGGTGGTGGTAACCAAGTGACAGCTGGTAACACTGGGAACCAGGGCAATGGTAGAGGAGCCGCTACAAGAGTTTATGTTGTTGGCAGGAGGGAAGCTCAGAACGACCCGAATGTGGTGACGGGTACGTTTCTTTTAAATAATCGCTATGCATCGATTTTGTTTGATACGGGAGCAGATAGAAGTTTTGTGTCAACTGCATTTAGCTCTTTGCTTGGTATTGGCCCGACTAACGTAGATAATGTCTTTGACGTAGAATTAGCTAATGGGAATCTAGAGAGAGTAGATACCATTATAAGAGGCTGCACTCTAAACTTGCTAAATCACCCTTTCAATATCAATCTCATGCCGGTAGAGTTAGGTAGTTTTGACATCATCATAGGGATGGATTGGTTATCGAAGTACCACGCCGTCATCATTTGTGATGAAAAGATCGTCAGAGTACCTTACGGAAATGAGATTCTCATTATAGAAGGTGATCGAAGTGATCGCGCAAGTTCGTCAAGATTGAACATCATCTCGTGTACGAAGGTGAAGAAGTACATCGAGAAAGGATGCTACCTCTTTCTGTGAGAACCGTGATTTTAGCAGATTAGTTTGACTAATAGTCTCGATCCATTTGACCTTGTTTGGTGTGAATTAAGTGTTTTTTGTGTGGTATATGTGTGAGATACGTATAATATATTTATGATAAGTATGAATGTGGCACTAAATCCTTTTGTGTGAGGTTGTTGTTATGATTTGGGAAGTATTGATTTTGGGTAAGTTCATTTTGATCACCTTTGTGGTGTAGAAATGACTTGTGTAGTTTTGGCGTTTTGTGGTTTTGTGTAACAAGTCTTCGTTCAAGTATTTGAGCGTTAATAAGTTACGAGGAGATCTTTTTTATGAGTTGTGTTTATAAAGAGTGTGGAAATCTATTTTTGGAAACTTTGTTTTGAAAATGATTATTTTTCCGGTTTGTCGTAAAATGAAGGTTTATCGCGTAAGACGTTAGTTTTCGTTATGGGAGTGCATAAAATATGAAAAGTGTAAGGTTTTGAGTGTAATAAATTAATTTAGTAAAAAAAATAATATAGGGAGGGGGTTGGGCGGCCGATTGGGTGAACAAGGGGGAAAAGAAAACCCAATTGTAGCCCAATTACAACTCTAATTAAGGAATTATCCAGTAAATAATATAAATACATACCAAACAACCCTAAAACGTTTTTTTTAGCATATTGGTCGATCCAAGGAGAAGAAAAAGGAAGAAAAAAGTTAGGGTTTATAGTTCTCAAGCAATAATCAAGAATCAAGGTAAAATCCTTAAACCCTATGTTCAATTGTTTGATTACTATTCTAATTCATGTGATATTAATTATGATGGAATCTAGGGTTTGTAAACTTCTGTAAATTAATGATGTTAAACATGTTAGGATCAATGGTTAATGATATTATGATGGTTGGTAAAGAGATTTGGTCATAAAACGCGTTAGTTTGCAAGTTAGGGTTTGGACAGAATGTTAGGTCTATAAAGATACGAGGTTAGTTAATAGATGGTAATGAGTTAGATCACGAATTTTGACTCTAAATTATATTTCAAAAAAAGAGCTTTCCAAAAAGTCCAACCACGACTGATTTTGAGGTCGGGAAGTTAGTCTTTTGATTTTTACGAGATAAGGTGTCAAAGCTGTTAAACCGGGACAGAATTTGGGTAAAAGTTTGATGGTGAGTTGTGGCTGAAAAAGTGTTATTAAGGTTTGCCCTTCTGGGAAAGTTAAGTTTTAAGTTATCTTAGACTCTCACGAAAAGGATTCGCGATAAAAAGTTGTAGAAGTATTTTTATAAAATCAAAACTTTTTGGTGTTCGTTCAGATCCGAATATGGATAGTTGACAAGTTTGATTTTCTTATGGGTATTTGTGTGTGTTATTAGACCATGGGCTTCTGGGATTAGCTTGTATGCTTATGAGAGACCATGGGGAATTTTTGGTGTGAGTTCTTAAGCTTGTATGGTTATTATTTTATGTGGGTGAATGTACCCTAAAATTCTGTGTTTTCTGAAATTATAAGTGCAAGGGATTTAGTGAGTATTATTGGTTGTTGGTGTTTAGTATGGAGTCTAGGAGATCCATGGTGGATCATATGAACCTTAGACGTCCATCATATGAGTATTGCATGGGTTATAGCTTTTAGCTTGGCCATGTGTAATGTGAATTTATTTGTGTTTTGTTTAGATTGTGATTGTAATTTGTTGGAAGCTGCATAGTTAAGGTGAGTTCATAGTCCCATACTTTTTACTTTGTTTTATACTTGGGATGGGAATGATGCTTGTCTTAAATGATTTGAGTTACTGTGATTATGTGTGGTTTAAAAGCTTGGGCTTATAGTGTTATCGTATGTATGCTATATGTGATGGTTATTATGATGTGATGGTTATATGTTGTGATTATCGTGGTTTATCGGGAATTATCAGGCATGCATATCAGAGACTCAATTGGGAGGATGTTATCCTGTTACTCGCGCGTGCGACCTAATTGATGTCTATATTGGAGCGGGGGACACGTTCCGTCCCAACTTATGTGTGATGTGGTACTTGGATCGGTGGGCACGTTCCGCCTGATGGTTGCCTTTTTGTGTGATGGTTGGTTTGAGAATACATGTAGCTTGTATGATAACTATAATTATTTATCCAGCTATGTTTTATAATCACAGTGAATCGGT
The DNA here is from genome assembly GCA_014162995.1 of Artemisia annua. Classification (NCBI taxonomy): domain Eukaryota; kingdom Viridiplantae; phylum Streptophyta; class Magnoliopsida; order Asterales; family Asteraceae; genus Artemisia; species Artemisia annua. Next base: position 55,803 of record LBNU01008985.1, read on the forward strand.
TGCCTATCGTGTGTGAGTCTTAAACCTATGAATCTCACCAACATTATGTTGACGTTTTAAGCATCATTTTCAGGTGAGTTTTCTAAGGATAAGATAGAAGGATGCGATTAGACGAGACCTTAGTTGCATTGGAAGTGGTTTATCATCTTTGCTTGGACTTATGTATGATTTGGATTTTGTTTTGGGGTATTATTACAACACTTTGTATTTGCGCTTTGCTCTATTTTTGTGCATGTAGTTGTTCTCTATATCGACACCAGGTGTTGTGATGATATCCATGAAGTTATACCTTCGCGTTTCCGCCTTGGCGAGGTGTGACACTTTCTAGCTCACGTCTCTGAAAAGAAAGAGAAGAGTCCCAAAGAGAAGCGATTGGAAGATGTGCCAATTGTAAGGGATTTCCCGGAGTCTTTCCAGAAGACCTACCAGGACTACCGCCAGCTCGACAAATTGAGATCCGAATTGATTTGGTGCCAGGAGCCGCGCCAGTAACGCAAGCGCCCTATCGGTTAGCACCTACGGAAATGCAAGAGTTGTCAGAGCAGTTGGCTAAATTGTCAGGCAAAGGTTTTATCAGGCTGAGTTCTTCGCCTTGGAGAGCTCCGGTTTTGTTTGTCAAGAAGAAGGATGGATCCTTCAGGATGTGTATCGATTATCGGGAGCTGAATAAGTTAACGATTAAGAACCGATACCCACTTCCAAGAATCGATGATTTGTTCGATCAAATTCAAGGTTCATCAGTTTACTCCAAGATAGATCTGAGATCAGGTTCATCAACTTCGAGTCAGGGAAGAGGATATCCCGAATACGGCGTTCAGGACTCGATATGGCCATTACGAATTCCAAGTTATGCCATTCGGCTTAACTAACGCACCCGCGGTATTCATGGACCTCATGAATCGAGTGTGTAAGTCGTATTTGGATAAATTCGTTAACGTGTTCATTGATGATATCTTGATATACTCTAAGGATGAGAAAGAGCACGAGGAACACCTCAAGCTGATCTTAGAGTTATTAAGGAAGGAGGAGTTATACGCCAAATTCTCGAAGTGCGAGTTTTGGATATCTACTATGCAGTTTCTAGGTCACGTGATTGATACTCAGGGAATTCACATTGATCCTGCCAAGATTGAGTCAATCAAGGATTGGGCGACGCCTACAACACCCACAGTGGTACGCCAGTTCTTAGGACTCGCTGGCTATTACCGAAGGTTTATCGAAGGTTTCTCCAAGATAGCTAAGCCTTTAACTGCATTAACTCAGAAGAGTGTGAAGTACGACTGGGGAGATGATGAAGAAGAAGCTTTTCAACTCTTTAAAGAGAAGTTGTACAGTGCTCCTATTTTGGCCTTACCTGAAGGTAGTGAAGACTTTGTCGTTTATTGCGACGCTTCACATAAAGGTTTAGGAGCGTATTAATGCAGAGAGAAAAGGTGATTGCGTATGCTTCTCGAAAACTGAAAACTCATGAGAAGAATTATACAACCCATGATTTGGAGTTAGGCGCAGTTGTGTTTGCACTACGCATTTGGAGGCACTACCTCTATGGTACTAAGTGTGTGGTGTATACGGATCACAAAAGTCTACAGCATATCTTGAACCAGAATGGTTGGAAACTTTGAGCGACTATGATTGCGAGATCCGTTACCATCCAGGCAAGGCGAATGTATTTGCCGACGCTCTTAGCCAAAAGGAGAGGATCAAACCACTCAGAGTCAGATCGTTAGGGATGACGATTGTTTCCCTTCTTCCAGCTAAAATTCTTGAGGCTCAGATTGAGGCACTCAAAGAAGAGAACTAACCAGATGAGAAAATTTACGGCATGTCAGAGAGCGAGAATGGCTTCGTAAAGAGATCTGATGGAGTTTTGTGCTATGGAGACCGGAGTTGGATCCCATTATACAGAGGAATTTGTGATTTGATTATGCACGAATCGCACAAGTCCAAATACTCCATTCATCCAGGAGCTGACAAGATGTACTTAGACTTGAAGAAGCTATATTGGTGGCCAAACATGAAGGCGGATATAGCTAAGTACGTCAGCATGCGCTTAACGNCATTATACAGAGGAATTTGTGATTTGATTATGCACGAATCGCACAAGTCCAAATACTCCATTCATCCAGGAGCTGACAAGATGTACTTAGACTTGAAGAAGCTATATTGGTGGCCAAACATGAAGGCGGATATAGCTAAGTACGTCAGCATGCGCTTAACGTGTTCGAATGTTAAGGCTGAACACCAGAGACAGTCAGGTTTGCTTGTACAACCAGAGATCCCAAAATGGAAATGGGAGCTGATAACCATGGATTTCATCACAAAACTGCCAAGGACGTCGAGCGGTTTTGACACGATATGGGTAATCGTAGACCGTCTTACTAAGTCTGCACATTTCCTTCCTATGAGAGAGAACGATAGTATGGACAAGCTTGCCCGACTATACGTGAAGGAAATTGTCGCAAGGCATGGAGTGCCTGTTTCTATTATCTCTGACCGAGATAGCCGTATTACATCCAGTTTTTGGAGTTCGCTTCACGATGCATTGGGTACAGATCTTGATATGACCACAGCTTATCATCCTCAGACTGATGGTCAGAGTGAAAGGACTATTCAGACGTTAGAGGACATGCTCAGGGCGTGTGTTATTGATTTTGGGAACGGTTGGGATAAGCATTTGCCTTTGGTCGAGTTTTCCTACAATAACAGCTATCACACCAGTATCAAGGCNTGACCACAGCTTATCATCCTCAGACTGATGGTCAGAGTGAAAGGACTATTCAGACGTTAGAGGACATGCTCAGGGCGTGTGTTATTGATTTTGGGAACGGTTGGGATAAGCATTTGCCTTTGGTCGAGTTTTCCTACAATAACAGCTATCACACCAGTATCAAGGCTGCACCATATGAAGCACTTTATGGTCGTAAGTGCAGATCGCCGATATGTTGGGCTAAAGTCAGAGAAAATCAACTTACTGGACCAGATCTAGTTCACGAAACTACAGAGAAAATCATGCAGATCAGGAATCGAATGCAAGCTACTCGTGATCGCAAAAAAAGCTACGCTGACAAGAGGCGAAAACCCCTTGAGTTTCAAGTGGGTGACAAAGTGATGTTGAAGGTCTCGCCATGGAAAGGCGTGATCAGATGTGATAAAAGTGGGAAGCTGAACCCTCGTTATATTGGACCTTTCGAGATTCTTGCCAAAGTCAGGCCGGTAGCCTATCAACTCGCATTACCTTCTGAACTCAGCGCTGTGCATGACGTTTTTCATGTTAGCAACTTGAAAAAGTGCTTATCTGATGATAATTCTGCTATTCCTTTGGAAGAGATCCAAGTCGACGAAAGGTTGAATTTCATCGAAGAACCGATTGAAATCATGGACCGGGAAGTTAAACGACTGAAGCAGAGTCGTATCCCAATCGTGAAGGTCCGCTGGAACTCTCGCAGAGGCCCCGAATACACTTGGGAGCGAGAGGACGAGATCAAGCGTAAATATCCGCATCTCTTTTCGAACTCATCAAATGACGTGAACTGAAATTTGGGACGGATTTCCCCTTAAGGAGGGGAGACTGTGACAAATGGTATTTTTCATAAATTAATGTTATAATAAATTTCTATTTATTATATTTATTTTGAGTATTATATGCATTTTTGCACCTTTCTACATGTTTCTGTACATTTTTGAACATTTTCGGGAGCAATCCTGCACACTGTAGCTTACAGTCACTACTAAAAAAGTTTTTTTTTTGTCAGTAAACACAAATTAATCCATTTTGGATAGTTACTGACAAGTGGTATTTTTCATAAATTAATTTTATAATAAATTTCTATTTATTATATTTATTTTGAGTATTATATGCATTTTTGCACCTTTCTGCATGTTTCTGTACGTTTTTGAACATTTTCGGGAGCTGTCTTGCACACTGTAGCTTACAGTCACTACTAAAAAAGTTTATTTTTGTCAGTAAACGCAAATTAATACATTTCGGATAGTTACTGACAAGTTTCGTAATTTACTGAGAGCTTTCTCACATTTTTCTGAAAAACAACGCCGCACACGAACCGACACTACAGTACCTATGGTAAAGGTCAAGTAAATATATTTTTTGAGTCAGTAAAGTCCTTTTATTACATTTCTGACAAAATCGTGGCTAAAAACTTTATTTTACGTATACGTGTCTAAAAACGTCAAACCGGGACATTTCGGTGACGTTTAANTAAACACTCTATTAACCACAATACATCCTTTTATCCAAATCTATAAACTTCTATACATTACCCTACCCGTTTTCACTTTACCAATTCATCTTCTTCTTCTTGTTTTCTCTCTTGGCCGAGCACACACACACACACAAAACACACACATAAATTTTGAAGATCAAGATAAATTGGGTTGTGTTTACAAGAGTTTGGGTTAATTAGAAGGTGATTTGGGTAAAACTTGTAGTGTTTTGGGTCTTCCTTGTTCCTCATAGCTACGTACAAACACTCCCTTTGTAAGTATTCATCAAAACTTCTCTAATCTTGTTTATTTCATGTTTTTATGATGATCAAAGGTGTTACCAAGTGCTAAATGTATATGTTTTGTTAAGTTGACATATATATATATGGATTGTGTTTGCATTCATGGAAATAGACCTCATTAAACGCTATATAGTCATTTTAGCATTTCTTGCTTGTGTGGTAAAAACTTGTTGCTTGTGGTACTAATTTGGTGATACAAATGTGATTTATTCTAATTACGCGAATTTAAGACGATATATACACTTATATGTATATCTATATATATCGGCCCTATTAAAAAATTATGAAATTATTGGGGTTTTGGAAAACATAAAATTTTGGCTCAAGTGGTGAATTGGTGGAAGTTTTACTTGAAGAATTTTAATTAAGTATATATCGAATTAACCATAACTAATTACATTTAATTAGTAAAAATATAATTTTTGGTGAAATTAAATATTTTCGGCCTAAAATAATTATTTTGGGTCGAATGAGATGAGAAATGACCAACTTTGATTTTTAAGGATTAAAACTTAATTATACGTGTTAATTACGTTTAATTATATAAATTTATATAATTATAAATACTAAAATTGGATATTGGGCCAAGTATATATTTTGAGCCCAATAGGGTGTTCGGTGAGCAGTGGGCCGAGCCCAATAATACTTTCCAACTTTGACTTTTTGACCAAAAATTGTTATCCGACGTGTAGAAATTAATTTCGATATATATAACGATATATAAAACGTAACTTAAACCGGAATATATATTTTTGGGCTAATATTGGGCTAACGGGCCCAATAGTGAAATTTAGGCCCAATAAGTATTTCGGGTGACAAAAACGAGTTTTTACACATATTTGAACTTACGGTGACTATTTTTATATCGTAAAACGAATTATATCGATAACTATGTTAATGGTGAATAATATAGTTATTACGTACTAAATTTTGCAAATAAAGTGACTAGTGGTTTATTTGAGAAATTGCAACATTTGAGGGAAAATGGAAACATTTAACAAACGAACGGGTCATGCCCAAATTTCTAAAAATTATAACACTGGTTCAAAGTGGGGAAAGGAAAAGGGAATGCAAAGGAAAGAGTGAAGTGGATAATCAATACCTTACCCCCCCCCCCTAATTTACTCTATAATGGTTGATTACTGATGAGACGAAAAATGTTACGTTTTTAGGGGTCGGTTTGAGTCCTAATTCGTATGTTTTTGGTTTGGATTTCACCCAAAGTCGTTTCTTTTCTCATTTTAGGTACTTTTGAAGGGAAAATCACAAAAGAAGCATTTTCGGGCGTTTTCGGAGTGAAAAAGTGCAGAAAACAACAAAAACTCAAAAGACCTTGAAGATTACAGAAGGTGATGCCGTCACACTTTACAAGGTGACGCCGTCAGAAACAAGTGAAGTCCAG
>LBNU01008985.1:62216-77767 GCA_014162995.1 Artemisia annua
CAAGTTGGAGAGGTTTTTAGATACCCTCCAAAGGTCTGTAAAACTCGTACGGGTTTGGTCCCGAAGTTCCCTCCACTCTAAAATTCTTCTTAAATAAAAGAAAACGTTCTAATATATATACATAATGAATCATGTTGCGGGCTGACGGGTCAACCCAATAGTGACGTCGTCAGACTCGGCGATTAGGGTTTTCGAAACGGCCTTTCCTTGAGTGGTCATTAATTGTGGTTCCAGAATCTGACGGCCTGGTTTGACGGTCCACCAGATCTTGCACTTGAACTCTTGTGCCCCGTCACGAAGTCTTTTTCCACTTCTGGACTTTCACTTGTTCCTGACGGGCGTCGACTCTTGTAGAGTGTGACGGCGTACCGTTCTGTGATCTTTAAGGTCTTTTGAGTTTTTGTTGTTTTCCGCACTTTTTCACTCCGAAGACGCCCGAAAATGCTTTTTGTGATTTCTTCCTTCAAACGTACCTAAAATGAGAAAGAAACGACTTTGGGTGAAATCCAAACAAAAACATACGAAATTATGGACTCAAACCGACCCCTAAAAAGTAACATTTTTCGTCTCATCCATAACTAGCAGTAAACTAAAATTATTTGAGTCACCTCTTTTTTTAATTCGATGGTGCGTGGGACTAAATATTACCAAATGCCCCACACAACTAAAATATTCAATGTGACCTTGAATTGAACATTAGTCAGCACAAAACACACACAGTTCTGCACTTTAAGGCTTTATATGGTCAACACTTATTACACCTTTTGGCACTTGTTTGCTTAATTGTATGTGACTAAATACCCAAAACAAATATGGTTTGTGTGACTAAATATTAAAAAAGACCACACAAACATAAAATTAATGTGAGCCATTGGATTGAATCAATAGTCACACAAAATACAAATTTCTTTCACTTTAAAAAATATACGTCACACTTTATTAACCGCTTTTGGCCACTGTTTGCTTCATTGTAAAAAAATAAAAAATTTGACAAACCAAACAAACATGTTTAGTGTGACTAATAATTACAAAAGGCCACACAACATAAACTTCATGTAGCCTTGGATGATCAATAGTCAACAAAATAACAAAATTTCTTTCACTTTAAAACACATATGGTCACAGACTTATTAACGCTTTTGGCCACTGTTTGCTTAATTGTATGTGACTAAATACCCCAAAAACACATTGTTGTAATGATAAATATTACAAAAGCCACAACAAACATAAAACTTCATGTTGACCATAATGCGTTTGTACAAGTGAAAGAAACTTTGTATTTTGTGTGACAATTGATCATCAATGGTCACCATGGAAGTTTAATGTTTGTGTTGCTTTTGTAATAATTTAGTCATAGCAAACCAATGTTTGTTTGGGGTATTTAGTCCATCAAATTTAAGCAAACAGTGGGCCAAAAGCGTTAATAAGTGTGACCATATGGTTTGTTTAAAAGTGGAAGAATTTGTATTTTGTGTGACTATTGATCATCCCAAATGGCTACATGAAGTTTATGTTGTGTGGCTTTTGTATATAGTTCACACAAACCATGTTTGTTTTTGGGTATTTGTCATATACAAATGAAGCAAATCAGGCCCAAAGGTTAATAAGTGTGACTATATGTTGTTTAAAGTGAAGAAATTTGTATTTTGTGTGACTATTGATCATCCAATGGCCACATTAATTTTATGTTTGTGTGGTCTTTTTTAATATTTAGTCACACAAACCATATTTGTTTTGGGTATTTAGTCACATACAATTAAGCAAACAGTGGCCAAAAGTGTTAATAAGTGTGACCATATAATGCTTAAAGTGCAGACATGTGTGTTTTGTGTGACTAATGTTCATTCAATGGTCACATGAATTTTTAGTTTGTGTGGCATTTTGTAATATTTAGTCACACATCGAATTAAAAAAAGAGTGACCAATAATTTTAGTACTGCTAGTATGATGAGACGAAAAATGTTACGTTTTTAGGGGTCGGTTTGAGTCCTAATTCGTATGTTTTTGGTTTGGATTTCACCCAAAGTCGTTTCTTTTCTCATTTTAGGTACGTTTGAAGGGAAAATCACAAAAGAAGCATTTTCGGGCGTTTTCGGAGTGAAAAAGTGCGGAAAACAACAAAAACTCAAAAGACCTTAAAGATCACAGAAGGTGACGCCGTCACACTCTACAAGGTGACGCCGTCAGGAACAAGTGAAGTCCAGAAGTGGAAAAAAGACTCGTGACGGGCCAGAGAGTTCGTAGTGCAAATTGGTGACGCCGTCAACCAAGGCCGTCAGATCTGGAACCATCAATTATGACCACGTCAAGGAAGGCCGTTTGAAAACCCTAATCGCCGAGCTGACGACGTCACTTATTGGGTTGACGCCGTCAGCCCGCAAAATCTATATATATAGAACGTTTTTCTTTTATTTAAGAGGAATTTTAGAGTGGAGAACTTGGGACCAAAACCCTAGTACGAGTTTTACAGACCTTGGAGGGTATCTAAACCCTTCCAACTTGCATGTTCAATTAAAGATAAGTCTTTATTCATACAATATGTCTATGTGTTGTGTGATTTATTCTTGTACTTGTCTTTCTTTTAATATGCTAGGCTAATTTACTTTGTGTTTGCTTAGATCTAATGAAACCTAACTATTGATTATCATGTGATGTGTATGTTGTGATTGAATTTGGGTGAATGTTTCATCTACGTTAGACTAAGGAAAACTGGCTAATCTCCTATATGGTAACAAGCTTGAACGTCTTTAGAAACGTGAATCATATGTGCGTTATTGGTTTTAAGGTAGTATTTCATGCATAGGTTGCTATCGGTGAGCTCATGATAGGATGCTTGACGTATCGTCATAGAGTGAGGTAGGAACTTATAGAGTTAGGGAATTGAACGCACTCCCTACGACTTGTTAGGAATACACCCGTCATCCAAGCAAACTCAACATACTAATCACATGGTAAAAGATAGTTAGGGAGTAATGAAATCTAAGTAAACACTATTCTCCACCACTGATTTTCTCTAAAACAAAAAAATACAAAAATATAAGTAGCTTAGAAGTAGATAACTTGGGTTAGTTGACTAGCAACTAATTCCGCCCTATCCTCCAAAACCAGAGATTTTACTGCTTTCATAAAATATAAAAATACAAAAAGAATCTTCCTCCACCCTTAGACCTAGATTAGAGTAGTTTTTAACCTAACGAACACTATTCCCTGTGAGAGAACGATCAATCCCCCGGTACTTGCCACTTCACTATACTACATCGGTCAGGTACACTGCCTGGTGGGGATTGCAAGCTTCTCGAGATCCCTCGAGAGGTAAAACGTAGTGCGTGTTGCAATCCACGTGCATCAGTATGATAACTTGAGTTATTAAAAAAAATGTCGTCATATTAGCTTTAATATTTCAGCATTAACATTAAAAAAAAACACCTCTTATCATAACACCACATTTTAAGATCCACTTTTCTTAAAAAAATACAAATCACAAATCAACCCTTAAACTAATATTTCATTCATTAAACAACCTAACATTATATTAATAAACTTAAAAATTACAATACGAAAAAAAAATAAAAAATAAAGATACAACATTAAAAAATTACGAAAAAAAAGAAGCTACGACATATAAGAAAGCACGACATAAAAAAAGTAACCAAATAAAAATACAATATGGAAATAAAATAAAACTACTCGGGGTGGCGTTTCAAATTATATTTTTCGATGATTTTCTGCTTAGTAACACCGAGGAGGTTCAAGAAGCCGTGTTCGGGTTAGTAACACCGAGGAGGTTCAAGAAACTCTCGTTAGGAAATCTCGACAATTTTATTTTTATTTTTTATTATTTTTTTTTGAAGAATGGAAAAGTATAGAAAATGTTGTGTTTGAGTTGTGGAAGTGTGTATAAAAATATATGGGAAAGAGGTATTTATATAGAAGTTATTAGCTTTTTTAAAAAGTTTAGTTTTGTTTAATCAACATAGCCGTTTGCCTAGAGGGTGATTTTGTAATTTATTTTTTATTTTATTTATTTTTTTCGAATTTGAAATCCAATATATCCGTTTAAGGGGTGGGTTTGTAAATTTTTTTTGTCGCTTGCACGTTTCGTCCCAAGTTGATACAATAACTTGCGTTACAACGCTGGTTCCAACGCCACACATACGGTATGACAATGTCGGACAACGCCGTGCCACGTTGGCATAACGTCGGGGCCGGCGTGATCATACCTTGCGCTCTGAGAAGTAGTGGAGTTGAGAGGGCCCCACCCCTTTTTTACCCTTAGTGACACCTCCATAGCAAAAGTATAAATGACTTTTCCCGCCTAAAGCTAGCCGACATGGTAGTTGGCACATAACCGCAACTAACTTATTCTAATCGAATGTAATAGTTTTGTTAGTTTGTTTGTCTTATAATAGACAATTCAGGTCTCTAAAAGAACACACACAACCAATATCATAATTTCTAATATACTCGGAAGAAACTCTGATTGATTCTCTCAGTTATTCTGTTTATAAGTTTCGTGATACCACAAATACATAAGGACGAAATATTACAATAAGAAAATGTCTCACACGATTCATTGATTATAGAGTAAATTGCAAAAATCATCCATGTGGTTTGTAGTTTTTGGCGCTAATCATCCTAGCCGATACTATTGGCACTAATCATCCCTGAGTGGTGAAACGTTTGATGGAATACATCCCTCACCACTAACGTTGTTAGTTTTACATGTTTAATACCCCACGTGCATATCACGTGAGGCTATTTCTATCATTTAAGTTAATGGCTAGGGATGATTAGTGCCAAAACATAAACCACATGATGATTTTTGTAATTTACTAAAATAATAAATAAAGCCTATTATTATTATTATTATTATTATTTAGAAAACATCTCTTTTTAAGAAATTAATAGGAATTACAAGAAATTATTAGGAAGCCAAGATATTATCTGGGCCCCCACTTCTTTAGCTATAGCAAAACCGATCCTACTAAATATGTAAGTAGCAGCACTTGCCCCAATGTCTTGAGTTACAGAGAACTTTCGGATCTGCTTCAGTAAGATCCTTGCATCTTTCTCAAGTTCCCTCAAAGAAGAGAATAAGAAGTAGAAAAACCCATGTCCAATATCAGCAACCTCGTACTTGGTGCGTTTATGTTGTGCGACCTCAATCACGGCACGACCAGGCATAAAATCAACCATACTAGTTTGCGTCAAGGGTGATGACCCTTTCAGATCGACATAAACATCAAGCCTTCCGTCCAACGAGTAGAGCAACATATCAACTGGACGTAAGGGTCTGTCCATTTATCCCGTAAGCCCGATATCAACTTCTTTACATTATTATTATTGTTGTTGTTGTTGTTATAATAATAATAATAACAATAAATAATAATAATAATAATAATAATAATAATAAAATTTGCATACAAATTTTATTATTATTATTTTTATTTTTTATTTTAATTGTTGTTGTTGTTGTTGCTGTTGCTACTGTTGTTGTTGCTGTTGCTACTGTTGTTGCTGGTGGTGGTGGTGTTGCTTTCTCTACAAAATCCAACCCAAATATCCATTTATTTCTATTTTCTTCAAACGATAGAATACTCAAATCCAAACACCTCTTCACCTTATCTTTATTTTTTTCAACCCTATTAATTCAATCATCTCAAAGCACTAACATAGGTGATTGAATTAATAGGGTTGAAAAAAATGAGTGCTTGATATTTGATAAAAGCATGAAGTTAAAGTAGATGAAGATGTGGTGATGAAATGTTTGTATTTAGGTATTATATTGTTTGAAGAAAATAGAAATAAATGGGTGTTTGAATTAGATTTTGTAGAGAAAACAACAACAAGAACAACAACAACAACAGCAACAATAATAATAATAAATTATAAAAAATAAAAATTTAAAAAGTTAAAAAATTTAAAATAAATATAAATAATTAAAATAAATAAATATAAATAAACCAAATTAATAAAATAACAATAACAATATCAATATAGGTTTTATTATTTATTAGTAAACTGCAAAAATCATCCTTGTAGTTTATGTTTTGGGACTAATCATCCCTAGCTACTTAAATGACAGAAATACCCTCACGTGATATGCGCGTGAGGTATTTAACGGGTAAAACTAACGACGTTAGTGGTGAGGGATGTATTCCGCCGAACGTTTCACCATTCAGGGATGATTAGTGCCAATAGTATAGGCTAGGAATGATTAGTGCCAATAGTATCGGCTAGGAATGATTAGTGCCAAAAACTATAAATCACATGGATGATTTTTGCAGTTTACTCTAGATTATATTAAGATTACTTTTAGTTATGTATTGTCACATATCTCCGAAATTCAAAAGATTCTGTAAATTTATAAATTTATTATTCTCACGTTATGTATAATATATGTTGTCACTTTCATTCAAAAGCAATAAAACATTGTAAATTGAAATGAGCGTAACATAAATAACATTTGACCATAGTGAGAAGGTATACGGCTGCATCGTGCAAATAGGATAACGGGAGTACAAATGTACAATGTTGTTTGATGCAAATAAACATGAGAAAGTTCAATGTATATTGTACTAAACAAGGGGAGGGATCCCGCCGCGTTGCGGCGGGGGCATATGCTGATTTCATGCTATCTTTAGGTGGAAAATTGCAAGCTTTTATACATGCTTGCTTGCCTTAGCATAAAGTTGTCCATTACATATACATTAGCTAGTGTTTTTGTTACATAGGTTGCAGGGTGACATTGCCTCTGAAAATTGAAGAAAAGGCGTTGTACACATCCTGCTATTAGCACGCACTATTTCTAGAGTTATATGCACTGTACATAAGGTTTACACATAACTATTGATAACGTGGGTGCAAAGTAGTTGCTTCAGGCCAGTCTAGTCATGTCTTGCTTTCTTCAAGCTTTCGTCAACTTCTTCTTCATGTGATTCCCTGAATAGCTGCCTTCTAGCTGTGCCATGTTCTGCCTCCTGTGATGTTGTTCCTGTTTCTGCTGGCCTTTCAGAGGATGTTGATATTGGCCCGCGTCTGGCATCTTGTGATATTTCTGTTGCCTGCACTTGGGTGTCATCTGGTGGCCCAGTTATGCGCAAGATTGTCTGGATTGGTGTTGCTGCAATTGGAGGTGGGCTGGTTGTTCCAGGTGTTATCTCTGTGGGCTCTTCCTCAGTAATGTGGTGTGATGCAGTTGTTGATGATGTTGCCTCTTCAGGAGTAGTCGGTGTTTCTCCGAATAATGGTGTAGGTACATCTGTTGCATGGTCTAGGATAAAGTTCGGATACCCCCTGCGGCTACCTTTACCAACATAGATGCGGAACCTACGCTTGGTGTTCTCTAGGTCTTTGATAATGGGAGGGAGCATGTATGGGTCTTTGTCTGGAACATAACTTAAGAGTTCTGTTATGTTTGGTACCAAAGAATGGGCCGCTGGGCTATAGCATGCAACAACAATACTGCCAGTCACGTCCGCAAGTGTTGCTCGGAAACAATAGCTAAGGAAGACACAATTGTTAACTGAGGATGTTTAGACTGTTTGATTATACATGTGGAACTAAATTGTTTTTTTTTAATGAAGAGTTACCTATAATTTGGCGCGGGTCGTGTTCCTGGTTCTTGGCAATGGAGATGTGGCATGTGCTCTTCTATAGGGTTACCACAAGCGCGACAGCGGTTGAAGTACCATCCTCTGGACTCATCGATTTTGACAACGACAGCATCAGTGGTGAAATGTTGTTGCTGTGTTTTGTGGGAGCTAATAGTTAGTCAAGTTTTATTTTTTGAGTAGAGGTTCACTTACTATTCAGACGTAAAAAGGATAGTACAACAAAGAAGTGGTTGTTAATGGAAAAGTTTATAGTACCGTGATGTTGTGACTTGCGGATTCCATGATTCTGGCAAGAGTCATTATCTGTGGTTGCCCTTGGTCTTCAACATCAAGCGCATGTATTTGGCGCGGTTGCATAGATGGGGCAGAACCCACCAGTTCCTTGTACCTGTAGATTAGAAGTTTATATGTTAGTTGTTGTCTCTTTATGATAACTGTTGATCAAAGTTGCCGGTGACTTACGCTTCTTCTATATGTTAGTTGTTGTCTCTTTATGATAACTGCTGGATGACACCTGTTTACATGGATGTATGTGTTTGTTATGTTCGACAATTTGGTAAGGTTATGGTAGTGTGAGTGTGCGTACCTGCGTGACGCTTGGCCCAGCAAGAGCTAGCCGCTATGATAACAGGCTGGTCCATTTCATCTAACCTAGTGATTGGAAATCCTGTTGCTAACTTATTCCAAAGCGTGAGCATCACCACATTGCCGCTGTGTAAATGAGAAAGTTTAGAAAGATAACTTATACTTTTCTTATTTCTATTTTTTTGTAACTGGAAATCTTACTTGAGGTTTTGTATTTCAATGTTGCGGCGAGATATTATGTTCGTAGTTGTATCTCCAAACTCTCTTATTGTCCCAATGTTTCTGATCATGCCGATATAGTCTAGTGGAAACAACGATAACTTATTATAATGGTTTATTATAAAAGTTGTTTGTTTTTTGTGTTGTTGTCATACCTGTAAGGATTGGTTCTCGCGTGTCAGCCCTATGGCATACCTCATTGTAAGCAGCGAAACTGAAGTAGTGTTTTGGAAAACCCTCATCTTGTATCGGAGAAGCTTGCGTATATCTTCCAAACAATAAGGTCACCCTGTTATCCATGTCCGCTGCCAGTTGTCAGTTCTTTTACAGCCATATCCTTGAATGCGGTAGCATCCATCAAGCTGCAGCCGTGTGTCTAGCTGCCGCATATCCGGAAGCTGCCCCGTGGCTTGTATTGCACCGCCCTTTACAAAGACAATAATATAAATATGTTTTAGTTATTTTTCAAGCAAGTTGATATAAAATTTTGGGTTGCATTCTCATGACAAATATATGCGCACCTTTTTATCAAGTAGCATGAAGCATATCCCAGCAGGGCTCGGGTCTAGTATATTTTTTGAAATCCATTTTCTGTAAACTTTAAGGTCCAGAGGTTTTCCCAAATCACTTGGTTTCAGGTTCATTATATCAATTTCCTCTTGCTCAACAACCACCTGCTTCCCCTTTGCTCTCGCCCGTGCATCACTTTGTTGGTCACCTGTTTGTTCGTGTGGTTCTGATGCTTGAGTGGAACTTTGCGCTTGCGTATCAGCCATTAGTCTGTAAAAGTGAAGGAACATTAGCAGTCATATAAACCAACACGCGTCTGCCTGTATTGGCACATATATTTATAGCAAGAACCAACAGTGTAATGGATAGTATAGTATTCATGTGTACACATAAAGTGGCACTGGTCACATTGCTTAAATATAAGAAAAGCAGGCTAACTTTTGTAGAATGCATAATTATGCTCTTATATAAATATACATGCATTAGTAAAACTGTGCAAACAACTATGTATGTGCAGCAAGTTGTCTTCCTTTTCGTTAGAAAAGGAAGTAGAACCTGTTGTAGGTTAATTTTTTGTAAGAAATCTCTATAAACAATGTTCTTTGTGATGTTTGCAGCGGTGTCCGGTTGCCTGGCTATCACCATCTTCAATGCTTGCGGAGATGTGGCCCTTAATAATGCGACGTACAGTTGGCCGTGGCTGAATACCGAAAAGATGTGGCATGTGCTCTTCTATAGGGTTGCCACAAGCGCGGCAGCGGTTGAAGTACCATCCTCTGGACTCATCGATTTTGACAACGACAGCGTCAGTGGTGAAATGTTGTTGCTGTGTTTTGTGGGAGCTAATAGTTAGTCAAGTTTTATTTTTTGAGTAGAGGTTCACTTAGTATTCAGACATAAAAAGGATAGTAAAACAAAGAAGTCGTTGTTAATGGAAAAGTTTATAGTACCGTGATGTTGTGACTTACGGATTCCATGATTCTGGCGAGAGTCATTATCTGTAGTTGCCCTTGGTCTTCAACATCAAGCGCCTGTATTTGGCGCGGTTGCATAGATGGGGTAGAACCCACCGGTTCCTTGTACCTGTAGATTAGAAGTTTATATGTTAGTTGTTGTCTCTTTATGATAACTGCTGATCAAAGTTGCCGGTCACTTACACTTCTTCTATATGGTCTGCTTCAGGGATCTCAGGGTTAAGGTATATGGCAGTTGCAGGGGTGGTGGATAGTTGGATGACACCTGTTTACATGGATGTATTTGTTTGTTATGTTCGACAATTTGGTAAGGTTATGGTAGTGTCAGTGTGCGTACCTGCGTGACACTTGGCCCAGCAAGAGCTAGCCGCTATAATAACAGGTTGGTCCATTTCATCTAACCTAGTGATTGGAAATCCTGTTGCTAACTCATTCCAAAGCGTGAGCATCACCACATTGCCGCTGTGTAAACGAAAAAGTTTAGAAAGCTAACTTATACTTTTCTTATTTCTATTTTTTTTGTAACTGGAAATCTTACTTGAGGTTTTGTATTTCAATGTTGCGGCGAGATATTATGTTTGTAGTTGTATCTCTAAACTCTCTTATTGTCCCAATGTTTCTGATCATGCCGATATAGTCTAGTGGAAACAACGATAACTTATTATAATGGTTTATTATAAAAGTTGTTTGTTTTTTGTGTTGTTGCCATACCTGTAAGGATTGGTTCTAGCGTGTCAGCCCTATGGCATACCTCATTGTAAGCAGCGAAACTGAAGTAGTGTTTTGGAAAACCCTCATCTTGTATCGGAGCAGCCTGCGTATATCTTCCAAACAATAAGGTCACTCTGTTATCCAATGTCCGCTGCCAGTTGTCAGTTCTTTTACAGCCATATCCTTGAATGCGGTAGCATCCATCAAGCTGCAGCCGTGTGTCTAGCTGCCGCATATCCGGAGGCTTGTATTGCACCGCCCTTTACAAAGAGAATAATATAAATATGTTTTAGTTATTTTCAACCAAGTTTATATAAAATTCTGGGTTGCATTCTCATGACAAATATATGCGCACCTTTTTATCAAGTAGCATGAAGCATATCCGAGTAGGGCTCGGGTCTGGTATATTTTTTGAAATCCATTTTCTGTAAACTATAAGGTCCAGAGGTTTTCCCAAATCACTCGGTTTCAAGTTCATTATATCAATTTCCTCTTGCTCAACAACCACCTGCTTCCCCTTTGCTCTCGCCCGTGCATCACTTTCTTGGTCACCTGTTTGTTCGTGTGCTTCTGATGCTTGAGTGGAACTTTGCGCTTGCGTATCAGCCATTAGTCTGTAAAAGTGAAGGAACATTAGCAGTCATATAAACCAACACGCGTCTGCCTGTATTGGCACATATATTTATAGCAAGAACCAACAATGTAATGGATAGTATAGTATTCATGTGTACGCATAAACTGGCACTGGTGACATCGATTAAATATAAGAAAAGCAAGCTAACTTTTGTAAAATGCATAATTATGCTCTTATATAAATATACATGCATTAGTAAAACTGTGCAAACAACTATGTATGTGCGGCAAGTTGTCTTCCTTTTCGTTAGAAAAGGAAGTAGAACCTGTTGTAGGTTAATTTTTTGTAAGAAATCTCTATAAACAATGTTCTTTGTGATGTTTACAGCGGTGTCCGGTTGCCTGGCTATCACCATCTTCAATGCTTGCGGAGATGTGGCCCTTGATAATGCGACGTACAGTTGGCCGTGGCTGAATACCAGCTCCGGCAAATAAACTCCTATCTTTTTAAGTGACTGGCCCTGGCTTTTGTTGATCGTCATGGCATAGCAAACTTTTGTTGGGAACTGTTTTCTTTTGAATAAGAACGGGAGTTTCTGATCATCGGATGTTAAGACAATCCTTGGAATAAAACATCTTTGTCCTATTCTAGTGCCTGTTATGATCCTTGTTTCCAGAACTCTTGTAAGCAGCTGTGTGATAATCATTCTGGTCCCGTTGCACAGGCCTCCTGCAAGGTTTAGGTTCCTTATCATCATCACCGGGGTCCCAACTTTTAGTTCCAGTGTATGTGGCGGTAAACCCGAGAATGTCAGTGAGTTCAAGTATTCCGGTGGATAGAGCAACTCAGTTGCGCCTCCGTCGTTTGAGCGCGGTATTGCCTGATCAACGCTACTGTAGAAAGTGTTGTTCCCTTGAATTCCGGCCATTACTTGATTGTTGATCATATCCGCTGTGTCGTTCTTTGGGCATACTATTGTTTTTTCTTGGAAGCTCTCAGCATTTGGTGCCTCAAGAGCGTGTCTGTCATAGATAAAGTTGATTAATTGCTGCAACCCATCTTCGTCAGATGGAAAGCAATAGCATTCGGGTATCTCTATCCATGAGGTGTTTTCACAGTCCATGGCGTCTGGTGTGCCCATATTTCCATCGCCTATGTCAACCAACCATTTTGAAAATATTCGCAAGTCTTGCTGATGTTGACTGTCATCAGGTAATCTTTAAAGCCTCATGTTTTGTTGAAGTACAAATACCTTGAAATGACGCCAGAGGTATGATTCAGATATTGATGAGGCTATGATATCTTGCTTTGTACCTTTTTTTTTAACTGGTAAGGTTTGCCGAAAGTCTCCCCCTAACATGACTGTTTTGTTGCCAAAAACTATTGTGGGAGTATCAAAAATATCCCTAAGCGTTCTGTCCAAAGCTTCAAAGCAGCGCCTATCGTTCATTGGGGCCTCGTCCCAAATAATAAGGTCTGTCTGCTTCAGTAACTCACTGAGCTGAGTACCTTTTTTTACAGTGCACACGGTTTCATCCGTTAGTTCAAGTGGAAGCTTGAAACGTGAATGCGCCGTTCTTCCCGATGGTAATAAGAGAGAGGCGATGCCCGAGGATGCAACTGCGAGGACAATTTTTCCTTCTGACCTCAGGGTTGTGATAATAGTTTTCCAAAGGAAGGTTTTACCAGTACCGCCGTGCCCGTACACGAACATAAGTTCTTGCTTGTTGTTAGCAGAAGCTGACATGATAATGTCAAAGATGCGTCGTTGTTCTGTGTTCAGCTTTGGGATTAACAGATCTCTTTCGGCAGCAAGTTCAGCTCTATTATAGCATTTCTCTTCCATGACTGCCCTGTTGGTCAGAATGTTTAGAAGGCCATCGGGAGGCATAGGTAGACCAAAGTTGGATAGCGACTTCCCATACTGCCCGAGAGAAGCTTCGAGCTCATAGAGAACGCCACCCTTAAGCTCTGATTCGTTAATACACCGAAAGGTAATGCCATGTATGGCTGAAAGTATTCTAGGAATGTCGTCGGACATGTGTTGCCAAAATGATTCCCACAGTGCAATAGGTTGAGCTACCTCACAGAAGACCAGCATTTGCACAAACATGGCGCGCAACTCTGACGCCGATGCAGTCATCGCTGCTTCTTGCAAGGCAACCAGCCATTCTCCGTCATTCTCTAAAAGCCCCAATGCCTCTGCAGCTGCTCGGTTTGTCGGATATGTGTGATTATTGATTGTCCGAATATCAGGAAATGAGGTGCAACCTTTCCTGTGAGTTAGTAATAACCGCTGGTAAAACAAATCGCCCGAAGCAGGGTGCACGTAAGTCATTCTCCCTATGGATGGCTTATTTCTGTTGCTTCTAGGAAACCATTGTTTATCTTTCTTAGACCACACAAACTCCGATGGAAACTGTAGATACGTAAGGTGTCTTCCAAGGTCCGACCATTCATTGAAATTTAACCACTCAGTTAGCGTTGTTCTGTGTGCCCCGGGATTATCCACAACTGACTGCAAACTTTGCCTTTCTCTAAACGTCACATGTTGCATACCCTCTAAGTGTACTGATAAAATCTGAACCGCTGGTTCACGGCTATGGATATCAAAACCGAGGATTCGCCAGCATGCCTCATGAGGCCCGATATACCTAGCATCTACAAAGTTCTTTATCTCATCAACGACTGTTGCTGAGTTTATATTTGAGGAGATGGCTGCAGCTGTAGACGTGGTTGCTTGCTCCAAAGCTGCGCTATTTCTAACAACCCTTGCAACTATCCTATCCGTCCCCTTTGATATATATTTGAACAGATACTTGATGATCATAGTCCAACCGCAGCATTCAACGTTGATATGTGCATAAAATGCCATACACAATGCTCGGTTATACGGTACTACATACCCGTTGTCAAGTTGGACATTCTGTCTCAAACGGTTTATCTGAACATCCCGCCGTCTATAATGAACGTAACCTGCATCATCCACATATGTGCACTGGCAATAGTCTTTTGGAAAATATTTCTTGCACGTTGGCCGCCCCCGCATACATGGTGCATCTGGAAATGCAGGACCGCAAGGACCGTGCATCATAAATTCTGAGACAACCCTAAAACCTTCTGGATCACTCTGCTGGTCCGGAAGCTCAGCAGATACATACTGGTCCACATCGGCAGCGTTGTTCACGCGTGAAGCATCATCGTTCCATAACAGTATGTGACAATGCGGCAAACCACGTTTTTGAAACTCAACGGTGTACAAAACTGCATATAGAAATTGCTACTGAGTTAGAACTAAAAACATGTGGGCTATTATTGAGGTATAACTAAGAACAGGACTATTGAATGGTTTTTTAAAAATTCGCAACACACATGAGTCATATATGATAAAAGCACTAAAATTGCATCAAAGATAGTGAATCAAAACATATGAGGTCACGACAATGCAAATGTCAAAACCACATTAAAACGTGGACAATAAATTACTACCAAAGATATATGGGCATTTTTTAACTCATAACTAACAACATTACAATTTAACTATTCTGTTACAACTCAGAACATATCTAAAATAGCTAAAACATAAATATTACTTGCACAAATATTCCCGAAGGTTCTCCAGTCACGCACGTATTTAATGAGATCATGTATTTTCCTTTCGAACACTCGGTCCACTACATCAGGCCGATCTCCTGCGGTGAGATGTGGAAACGCTCGCATATACTCTTCAATCTCCGGCCATCTGATGTTACACGTGAAGGTCACAAAGAATGAAGGATTTCCATGAACACGGCATATTGCAAGCGCGTCCAGGTAGTGGCTATACATATACCTTGGACCACCAGTAAAGGATGCCGGAAGTATAATTCTTGACCCAATGTCTAATGCATCCCGGTCACCTCTGGTTAGTGCATCATATACCCCTGATAAGTAGTCGCCTCGTATATCTGACTGATGTTCTCTTATAAAATCAGTCCTATTCTGCTCGATGCAACAATAGGCCATGACACAATACTGTTGAAAAAGACGCCCACCCCTTGTTAATAAACTGTATCTATTCAGGCGATCATGTATCTGGTATGCATAAAATGCATTCATCGACATCCTTTTGTCAGTTTCTTCATCAGCAGCCTGAACATCTACTAATCTAAGGTCTGTGTGATACCCTTGCTCTCCGTAAATGAAGAGCAACGGGAAGTGGAGAGCCATATAGCATGGGTATAAGCGACTAATCCTCTGCGGTTCGCCAGAGTGTGCCTCTATAATTATATCAAAATCTGGTTCAGTCTCGGGCCCGCTGTCAAAAACAATGGCGCCAACCTCATCAGCTGTTGGCAGTTCATGTTGTGCAGACCCTACGAC
>LBNU01008985.1:78929-89633 GCA_014162995.1 Artemisia annua
GACGCCAGTAGCAAGGAGTGCTCGGAAGTATAATTCTGTGGACGCGCCAAGTGGTCTAATGCGTCCAGGGTTAGGCCTGCTGGGTCAGTGGCGGGTGGTTATATTCTTTTTTGTATAAGCGTGCTCTTCGATTTTGTCTGTTATCTGTTGTTTTCTCTTATAAATCTAGCCATTGTTTTTGTTGGGCTCTGAAACAGTTAATATATCCATTTCTTCATCTGTGAAAAAGACCCAACCCCAAAAATCTGTATCTATTCAGCCGATCATGGAATCTTTGCGTATGCATAAAATGCCCATCATTGACATCTTTTATCAGGTTTCGTTCATCACGCCTGGAAATCTACTAATCTAAGGTCGTGTGTGTACCCGGTTGCTTCTCCGTATAGAATGCAAGACAACGGAAGTGGGCGAGACGCCAGTATAGGCGAAAGTTGGGTTATAAGCGCACTGAAGTCCTCTGGCGGTTCGCCAGGAGTGTGGGGCCGGTCGGGTTATAATTATATCGAAATCTGGTTCGAGTCTCGGGCCCGCTGTTCAAAACGGGAAGGCGCCAACGCTCATCAGCTGTTTGGCAGCTTTCATGTGGATTAAATTAACAGGTGCCTCTTATAAAGAGTACCTTGGCCCCAACCTTTTTCCCAAATGTTTAAATCTTTGTGAACTAGAAATTTATTTGAATTTAAATGCGTATATTAGACTGCATACGTTGATCTCTAACTTTATCTCCTGTACATAGAATTACAACTGTTATGTTGGTGCACCCGTTACCAAACTGAAAAATTCGAAAAACACGGTGTACTGACCTCGAATTGGTATGGCAATAAAATATTCAACTCTTCGAAGACCAATAAATTTTGTCGTCGCGTTCGGGTAGTTATCGATTAACATACTTTCAAAAAGTATTATTTTGGAAGATTGACTGAATCGAAGCAAACCACTACCTACAGTTAACGTAATCTTGTTGTTTGTGTGGAGCGGAAACAACTTTGTCTCTCGCTGGAGATGCTGAAAACTGCCTGGTGCTTTCTAATCATTCATGGAGAGTATATGGAACAACCTTTCTTAACATTGGGGTACACCATCAGTTTTCTTCTTGATTGCATCCCTGTCATGACCTAGTACCCCTTATGGGTGGATTTGCTCATCACTCTATTTGAGTATCTGAATGGTAAGTCTTCAATTTTTCTTCTTTCTTTTTTTTTTTTGTTTTCTCTTGACCCCTCTCTCCTCTGAGCTATCCGCTACGCCTTCCACCTTCCTTCATCCTCCTGGTTCTCTTCCTGTCAACAGCACCTCACGAGAAGCTCTCTCTTGTTTACACCTCACTTGAAACTCAATTCTAGACCCCCCAAACAGTGATAGTCTATACTGCTCTAACTCGCTAATCGAAACAGGTCTGAGCAGATAAGAACTCGCGCGCCCTAAAGAAGTCATAAGCATCAGAATGAAGGCGAAAAGAGCTGAGACTACATCGCAAGCAAAAGGCCTTATACAACTTGCACAACAACTCAAGTTTTAACTTTACTTTTGACCACTCCTGGGCCTGGTCACTCGCAAAAGACAAATCCGCGTAGAATGGATCGATGTATGCAATATCCACATTCGAGGAATGCAGCTTGCTACATGTGGATATGTATGCTAGATGCGATGGATTCCCATGGCCGAAAAGTTAGGTCAAGCTCCTCACCTCCCTCTCGCAGCTTGCATCAAAATCCTACTCTTGCTTGAAAGTATACTGGGAGCTGATTTTTGATAGTTGACAATTTTGCCCTGCCTCAAATGATTGCAATTGGAAATCAGAAGAAGAAGGCATTTGCAGCTGACAGAGAAAAGCTATGCCAGTTCAGAAGGCTTAAGGCTAAAGAGATAAATCACCTACTGAAGCAGATGAGAGAACTTACATGAGGCAATGTGTTACCCAGAAAACGGGAAAATCTTTTTGTGTTTTTAATCTTTTATAGATATAATATATATACTAGAAACAAAAGAAAAATATTTTTGGTTTTTTTATAAGTTTTTGAAAGCGATAACTTCTTGCGAAGGTTCTACAAGACTAATCGTTAAAACCTTTTACGAGACTTTCGCACACAGCCTCCCCGGTAGCGGCGCCATTTGATTCGTTGTGTTTTAGTGTGCAAAACAACAAGTACACAAAAATATCAACAAAGTGGAGTCAAAGTTATCGTGAGTGACAACAAGACGTGGAGAAATACAAGTAAACCTTTTAGGAAAAAGATTACCTCGTAAACTCGTGCAATGTGATATTTGTGAGACCGGGAAGTGATTTCCCGAGTCGTACCCCAACGAGGTGTGAATGGAAAGTTTCGCGGAAAGATCGAGATTAAAATCTTGATTGTGAAAGGTTATTTGGTTTTATGGTACGTTTAATTAACGAAAAGTGAAAATTAATGAACGAGGATGAAAATAAATAAACCTAAAGGGAACAAAAGGCAATTGGCAAACTAAGGAAATCCTAAAATACTACGGGAATCAAAAATAGGTATTGGGAATCCTAAAACACAAATTAAACAAGTAACGTGACGTTTATTCTAAATAAACGTCAACGTACAAATAAAAACGTGAAATTATTGCTACGCAAATCCTACGGGCCTAAAAATAATTTTCTAACGCACTAAATGACAAAAGAAAATTTTAGAAAAAAGAAAATTAATTATTTAATAAAAATCCTATTTAAAATGATTTAATTACTAATTTAACTAAATTAAATTGAAATAAATACTAAAACTAATTTAATAATTCTAAATCTTTTATAACAAAAGCTTTCAACTACAAGGATTTTAATAAAAATAAGAATGCCAAAGCAGCTTATCCAGATAAGCTGGAATAAGCAGTTTTAAGAAAATAAGCTCAAACAGACTAAAAGCTATATAAAAGGGTTAAGTGTGAAAGATATGTTACAAAAGACCCAAGGGCACGTTTGGTTATCTGTGTGGGAGTTGTGTCTGTGGGAGGCTAGAGGTCAGGGGTTCGATTCTCACAAAACCCAAATTTTTGCCAAATATTTTTCTCTTTTTTTTTTTGTTTTGTTTACTGATTCACAAACTCACAAGAGGGCTTTGAAAAACGAATTCAACAAGCAATTGCAAGAACCAATTCTAACTCAGATTACAATTTCAAAAACAGATTCAAGATCAAAAGCCTTTTCTTAGTTTTCTTAACTTCTCAAACTCACAAGTTCACAAATAAGCCAAAAAGCTTTCTCAGGCTTAAACAAACTGATAAACAACAATAATGTAAACTTATAACAACAATAACAACAATGGACAAGAAATCAACCAGATCAAACAACAAGAACAAGAACAAAAACAACCAACAGATACAAGAACACAAAGAACAAGCAGCAGCAGTCCTAAATAAGGCCTAAAGATGGCTTATGAATAAGCAGTAGATAAGCAGTTAAGGGAAATCTAAAAGCACACTCCTAAACACTACCTAGGGGGCTTCCTAAATCTACAAAGATCAACACCTAACACTCACTAATGAACAATCTACACCCTTATGAAATTTGGCAAAAACTGAGGATGCAGGGGATATTCTTATCAGATGTCCAATTTCAAGACCACCTCTCAATGATCAAATCTGTTTCAAATTGAAATTTTCTTTTTGAAATCTATCAACAAGCTGGCAAATAACTTGGATCAACAAATGTTATTTAATTCCAACCACAATTGAATTTTGATTTTTGAACATGAACACCTAAGTTTGACCTTAGTGAATTTTGATTGAGTCTAATTGATCAACCTAGTTATATTAATCCTATTTGAACCTAGATTAAGTAAACTAAGCTAGTTCTAAGCTAAAGTGGAGGGTTTGCTAACCCAAATTCCTAACAGATAGCTGCTAGGGGGTTTGATAAAAGATTTTGACTTTTTCTTTTGAAACTACCAAAATAACTTTAGAACTAAGTGTATTAGGGCCTAGGTGAGATACTTGAACCAAATATTACCACAATAAACAACAAGGACACAGCAGAATAGCTTGAACCAAACACCCCTTAATGTGACTGATTTCAAAGATTTCAAAGCAAATGATCCATTTATCACATAAACTACACTAATAACTTGATACTAAGCTAAATCAAACTTAAATAAGCAGAAGTTAACAACAATGATCAATTAACACACTTAATGGTAAAAATGAGGTCCATAGGCTTACTTGCCATCCAAGTTAGGAGAAGCCTGAGAACCAATAACCAAAGAACACCCTAATACTCCCCATGGAGCTCTAAACCAGATTCATCCAAGCTTTCTTCCTTCTCCAAACCTTGATCCACCATTTTTTTTTATTTTCTCTTGTATTTTTTTTTTATTTTTTTATTTTTCTGAATTCTTGGTGTTCAAAGCTTCAAAGAGCTTTTAAACACTTCAAACTATGGTACTGGAATGTTTTTGAGCATAAACCAAAGGAAACAACTAAAAATTGCAATAATTGGAAATTTAAGTAAAAAGATGAATTTGCTTGAAACTGAATAGAACTTGAATTAAACTAAAGAATTTGCATTACAAATGAAAACTAAGCATAAAACAGAAAACTACAACGAAAATTGGATGCCCTAATGGCTTACAAGACTATCCTCTTTATACTACAAATGTGGTAGGTAGCAATTCTTCTCTCTTGTGCCTCTTTTTCTGGAATTAGGGTTCCAACCTGGCCTCTTGAACCTTGCGAAGTGATCCCCACCATCCAATTAGATTACAATTGATCCTAACCTTTAAACCAGTTTTTGGCGCCAAAACTTTGTGGGGAATTGGGGATTGCCAGGGTGTGATTTGGGGTTAGGTAGGGTTATGTGAGATGTTTAGTGGGATTGGGAGTGGTGTGGGGTGCTTTTTGAGGTGGGGAGGAGTATAGCAGAGGTGATGTTGGGTGATGGAGGATGTTTACCCAGAGGATATAATGGGGGTAAAGGAAGAAGGGGGTACAGGTTTGACCTGAGGTTTGACTGGATGTTATAAAAACGTGGTTGGGGCTTGGTGTTGGGCTGAAAGGGGAATGGGCCAAGTGGTTATGGTTTTAGGCTTATATAGTGTTGGGTTATATAGTCCGTTAGGTTTAGTAACTATCACAAGCCCAAGGGTTTAACTTGTAAACCAAATTCTTGAGGGCCAGAAACTGTCATCTTTTCAAAATTAACTCAGGGACCATTCTTGTCAAGTCTTGATTTACAAGGGTCCATTTGATGATTAATTTCCAAAACAAAGTATCCGTGGACCATTCTTGCCAATTGTTGAAACTTGAGGGACCAAAATGTAATTTCTTCAAACTTTTCATCCAAAGGCTAAATTTGACAACTTGTGAGTTCCCAAGGACTAATGTTGCCTTTTCCATCCAAAATATTCCACCAGGGGCCATTTCTGCCAATTCTGAAAGTTCAGGGACCAATCTTGCCAAATGTGAAACTTCAGGGACTAAACTTGTAAATTTTTGAAAGCTTTTCACCCAAAGATCATTTTTTGATTTTAAAGGACTTGGTTTGACTTTTCTTTTCCAAATAAATGCTCAGGGACTGATTTTGTCAAGTTTTGAAAGTTGGGGGACTGAAACCGCCAATTATGCAAACTTTGTACGATTTTCATTTTTTTTTAATCATTTTGCATTTAAAACATATAAAACACGATCTTTGGGATATTTTCAGTATTTTGATGTATTTCTGAGTGTTTTCACGTGTTTTGGCAGTTAAAATACGATAAAAATGATGAGTATTTGCACACTCATCAAGGAATGGTTTTTTAAAAATTTGCAACACACATGCGGCATATATGATAGAAGCACTAAAATTGCATCAAAGATAGTGACTCAAAACATATGAGTTCATGGCAACGCAAATGTCAAAACCACATTAAAACATGGATAGTAAATTACTACCAAAGATATATGGGTATTTTTTAACTCATAGCTAACAACATTACAATTTAACTATTCTGTTACAACTCAGAACATATCTAAAATAGCTAAAACATAAATATTACCTGCACAAATATTCCCGAAGGTTCTCCAGTCACGCACGTATTTAATGAGATCATGTATTTTCCTTTCGAACACTCGGTCCACTACATCAGGCCGATCTCCTGCGGTGAGATGTGGAAATGCTCGCATATACTCTTCAATCTCCGGCCATCTGACGTTACACGTGAAGGTCACAAAGAATGAAGGATTTCCATGAACACGGCATATTGCAAGCGCGTCCAGGTAGTGGCTATACATATACCTTGGACCGCCAGTAAAGGATGCCGGAAGTATAATTCTTGACCCAATGTCTAATGCATCCCGGTCACCTCTGGTCAGTGCATCATATACCCCTGATAAGTAGTCGCCTCGTATATCTGACTGATGTTCTCTTATAAAATCAGTCCTATTCTGCTCGATGCAACAATAAGCCATGACACAATACTGTTGAAAAAGACGGCCACCCCTTGTTAATAAACTGTATCTATTCAGGCGATCATGTATCTGGTATGCATAAAATGCATTCATTGACATCCTTTTGT
The DNA here is from genome assembly GCA_014162995.1 of Artemisia annua. NCBI lineage: Eukaryota > Viridiplantae > Streptophyta > Magnoliopsida > Asterales > Asteraceae > Artemisia > Artemisia annua. The sequence goes on from LBNU01008985.1 coordinate 85,439, forward strand.
CAGTTTCTTCATCAGCAGCCTGAACATCTACTAATCTAAGGTCTGTGTGATACCCTTGCTCTCCGTAAATGAAGAGCAACGGGAAGTGGAGAGCCATATAGCATGGGTATAAGCGACTAATCCTCTGCGGTTCGCCAGAGTGTGCCTCTATANAAAATAAAAAAAATCAGCAACCATAAACAGCATAGCAAAAGAAAACGGGAGGTAAAATGATCGAAAGAAGACTTGAAAACCACCACACGCAATGATAAAAAAAAATAGAGCAAGCCAGATCTAGAACGCTAACCCTTGATGTCGGTTGATAACTTCTGGAATATGGTGATCACTATGAGGATACGAAACGCTAATGGTATTTGGTATAACCATAACAGAAAAGGTTGGGTCGTCTAGTTGGGTTCCATCTTTGGGCCACAGGTAACCCAAGAAAGGGCTAAAGTTAAATAAATATTAAAACAGGCTCACAATCCAAAGTCCTCAAGAAATGTCTTATATACACGTGAAGGTCACAAAGAATGAAGGATTTCCATGAACACGGCATATTGCAAGCGCGTCCAGGTAGTGGCTATACATATACCTTGGACCGCCAGTAAAGGATGCCGGAAGTATAATTCTTGACCCAATGTCTAATGCATCCCGGTCACCTCTGGTCAATGCATCATATACCCCTGATAAGTAGTCGCCTCGTATATCTGACTGATGTTCTCTTATAAAATCAGTCCTATTCTGCTCGATGCAACAATAAGCCATGACACAATACTGTTGAAAAAGACGGCCACCCCTTGTTAATAAACTGTATCTATTCAGGCGATCATGTATCTGGTATGCATAAAATGCATTCATTGACATTCTTTTGTCAGTTTCTTCATCACCGGCCTGAACATCTACTAATCTAAGGTCTGTGTGATACCTTTGCTCTCCGTAAATGAAGAGCAACGGGAAGTGGAGAGCCATATAGCATGGGTATAAGCGACTAATCCTCTGCGGTTCGCCAGAGTGTGCCTCTATAATTATATCAAAATCTGGTTCATTCTCGGGCCCGCTGTCAAAAACAATGGCGCCAACCTCATCAGCTGTTGGCAGTTCATGTTGTGCAGACCCTACGACGTTAAACAACATAACCTTAAACTCTGGTACTTCCGTATCTTGAAGCTTATCTCTAGCAGTCCTGAAAAGCTGAACCAACGCGTTGTGCTGGTCTAAAAGTTCTATGAGGCCTTCAACTATATCCTGCCTCAAAGGAGTCTGCCCGTTAGTTGTGAAATTCTCTAGGCGATTGCGGACCTCATTGTTGGTATCATTAATATAAAGTTGCAAGAACCGTGGCATCACCCCTTCATCAGGACAAAACCTTCCTATAGAGTGGTATATCTGACCGGATACCTTGAACACATACGGACCCCTGCCGTTGTTAACGGTGTCATCAACAGTGGCTCCTAATGACGTCATACCAAACATTTGGTTGTACGCTCGGATGTGCCTGAGAAAGTGCTCGTCCAGAAAAAGCTGCTGGATATACTCTGGGTAGTCAAAAGGGGCAAATAGTTGCACTTTCCCACCCCGACAACAGTGATGATACAATGGGCCTGAACGCCGTGTGGAAGCAGCAAGTCTTTCCTCATACCAAAATTTTGCATGGCAGTGAGAGCACACACAGTTACATGGGCCAAACGATCTATACTCCACTGGCGCACCTATTTTATAAACATGATAGAATATACTAAAATTAGCGGATAAAACATTTGGCACCAACAAACGTAAACACAGATGAAATAGTAGGACATGAGACTGACCAGAGCGTACTGTATGGGCACTGTGGTTAGCTGACCGCTGACTCGAGTTGCGTGGAAAACGCCTACGCCGACCCCGGTGTGATGGACTCGCGTGTGACACACCCGTTTGCTCAAACGTTGAGCAAGGGAGTGGGTGTGAATTCGACGGGGCACTTGTTTGTATGTTATCAGTCAAGGGAGTAGGTGATGTAGGACGTGGTATATCCACATTGGCGTTACTCGTAGCACCCACAGATGGTAGCCCTACAAAACGAACAACATGCAAACACAGAAAATGTGAAGTAAGAGAACCCCTTTTTGGTCCAGATTTTGTAACAAAAGCAGTAACTACTTTTCTAACCTGGAAGCATAACATCCGGAGTTGCAGCTTGTGATACTGGCAATAATGTGCACGCAGTTGTATTAGGAGCACGGTCTCGTAATTGAACACCAGGAAGGACATCACCTTGCGAAAAAGCTGGACAAAAAGATTTATGCAAGTATAGATGTAAGGCAATTGGTATACTAACAATAAACTACGCGCAACATAACAGTCAACCAAGAGACCCATAGAAAGAGATAGTTGGCAAAAAACTTACACGCAGGCAAGTCCCGACATTGCCTTTTTCGCTGGTCAGTTTCAGAACGCACATTTTCCGAGATACTATCAAGCTGCCTCTTACCATTCATGTTACTAACAGGCACGGCAAGTGTTACATCATGAGTAATCTCCCGGTTGAGCGAAGCAATGTTAGCGGAAACATGACATGTAGGCACACCTGAGAATATCAATGTGCACAAACATAAGAAAGCAGATACAAAAGCAATAACACAGAGACAGAAAAAACGCAAAGGCACATATTTGGTTGAAGCACAAAGTAGCCAAAAACATACATGAAACTATTTCATGGCAGGTTCGTTTTGAGGAACTACATGGTTCTGGCATATGCGACGCAAAGGCGCTGAATGGCCTTTTCCCATTGTTGTTGGCAACATCATGCAACTCAACCAGCGTGTTACTTATCTCACGTACAACCGTGCCAGCCGCAAAATCCAGAACAACTGGTCCATGAAATGCTGCAGACAAAAAGAGAACAGAAAAGTTTGACGGTCTATGAAACAATCTAACAAATAACGCAAAGGCAAAAACTAACCGTAGGCATTTACCTGCANTGAAGCACAAAGTAGCCAAAAACATACATGAAACTATTTCATGGCACGTTCGTTTTGAGGAACTACATGGTTCAGGCATATCCGACGCGAAGGCGCTGAATGGCCTTTTCCCATTGTTGTTTCCAACATCGTGCAGCTCAACCAGCGTGTTACTCATCTCACGTACAACCGTGCCAGCCGCAAAATCCAGAACAACTGGTCCATGAAATGCTGAAGACAAAAAGAGAACACAAAAGTTTGACGGTGTATGAAACAATCTAACAAATAACGCAAAGGCAAAAACTAACCGTAGGCATTTACCTGCACTGCTAGGCTGGTCGTTAGAAGCCAAGTTGTTGACAACGAAAGGCCCATCAACTCTATTCAACTGACCGAAACACGAAATGGGCAGCTCAACAGATGCACCTGCATTTATAAAACGCAAACCTAGTAACAAACTTAACATGTATACAATAAATAACACGTAGGCCGTAAAACTTAAAACACGCCGTACCATGTGTGACGCCACCTTCACTGGTTTCATATGCCAACCTCTTTCCAAATGTAGTATCCCTTTCCACCGGAGTGTCAGGCGACTTTCTTTTCAAACATGAACCAACAGGCGAGCGTTGGTGATGATCAACGGCAACCAAAACACGCGCACCGGGCATATCCGTCTCAAGAGACGGAGGCGCAACCAATTCGCTCACATCACGAACGTTGTTTAAGCATATGTTTTGAAAGTTAGTTGTTCTAATTTTAGCTTTTCCTTTCGTTCTCATGGCAAGTAAAATTAAAATATGTATAGCGATTGTCACAACACAATGAAACAGTGAAACACAAACGTTGTAAAACGTAGCAAAAGTGTGTCTAGGCCAATCCATATAAGTAAACAATACCCACGTCAGCGATAGGAAAAAAAAGCTCATAACAAACAGAGAGACAGAACTAAAGTAAACTGAAACAGTTAAAACACATTCAAAACATGAAAACAATAACATGCATGGCACATACTAACAGAAACAACCAAGGAACAAAAAGTAAAATAAAAAAAAATTATGCCATGTATATTGTACTAAATTTGTCTAGTTGTACAAGTCTATAATCTTAATATCGAAAGATAGTTTTCCTTCCTTAAATGTTTACTTAGTTATTATGTTATTACAGAGTATTATGTTGGATTGTAGTCATAATCCAATCGTTACGCTCCTGTTATACGTAGTCAACAATAAGTAATAGATTATTCTTAATTTTCGGATAAAATGAGTATTGGC
>LBNU01008987.1:2669-18930 GCA_014162995.1 Artemisia annua
AAAAAAAAAAAAAAAAAAAAAAAAAAAAAAAAAATCAATATTCACTTAAAATCTAAATAAAAAAGTTTCAAATTATATCAAAATTCATGCCAAATTAAAAAAAATAAAAAAATAAAAAATCTCTACATTCTAGTGAAATTGTTTTTTGTAAAAAGTTTGTCGTTTGAAAGTTATAATAATTTGAAGTTTGTAGGGGGAAATTAGAAAAAATGTCAAATGACCAAACTGCTCATTTCATCGATTTATATCAAAATTCATGCCAAATTAAAATCTAAATAAAAAAGTTTCTATTTATATCAAAATTTACGCCAAATTAAAGAAAATAAATTCTCTAAGTTATGGTGAAATCGTTTTTGTAAAAGTTTATCGTTTGAAAGTTATAAGAATTTGAAGTTTGAAGGTGAAATTAGAAAAAAAATGTCAAATGACCAAACTGCCCATTTCATTGAAAAATTTGTTAGTTCTCTTTTTTGGCCGTTAGATGAAAGTTAGTTAGATTGGACGGTTAATATTACTTCATAGACTTTTTATTTTATCATCACTTTTTAAATGATCTAAACTCAAAGATTCATGAGTTAGATTCTTATTTTACTAAACGGGTTGTTACATCATCAATTTTAGGAAAAGTTTTAGCTTTTATATTTTTATGTGATTTATTACGTTTGGATTGAAACAATAAGGTTTAAGAAAATGTTAAGTTTTATTTCATGTTTGTTATGTTTCTTTGTATCAATTGATCTGGTTGTATAAAAGCTTAGAGTTCAATGTATTTCTTTATATCAATTGATCATGTTCAATAAACGAGTTAGTTCCAAGAATTTATAGAGAATGAAGTTGATATATTAAAATCTTATATTATATTAATTTTAACTTGGACAATTTCATGATACATGCAACATTACAAAGCAATTAAAAAAGTTTTAATCACGCGTTCTAAAGATGTAAGTTAATGAATTCGTAAAATAAATTATAGTAAGATCAAGTTTAAATTATTTTCATGCAAATACGAAGTTTCTAATATGTAACATATATTATGGTAGTAATATAAAATATACAAAGAAAAGTTTCATACCAAAATAGTTTTTCCATAAAAATAAAATATCTTATTTTCTAACAAAAACACTATATAATATTTAAATATAATCATACTGTTGATTCATTTATTATAAGAATGCGTTTGGTTTGTGGAAGGGTTTTAATTTGGATTTGGATTTTGTATGGCTAATGATTTGCACACTCTAAAAAGTTATTTGCACACTCAAGGTACAAGCAGTTGAAACAGAATGTTTAACACTGTACAAGTATTTAATGCATAGATGGAGTGTCCCAATAAATTCACAAAGTGTGCAAATCAATTCCCATTTTGTATGGTTTGAATAAAAAGTAGGAGAAAGAAAAATGAAATTTTATAATTAATGTATTTATTTTATATAATTAAAATAAGTATGTAAAATTTAATAGATGAGAGAGATAGAGAAAAAGATAAAAAAGGACCCATTAATATAATGATACCTACCATTTTTATGACGAATTGATCTATGGGTGTCAAAATTATATCTAATCCCTAATCTATGAAACAAACAATTATATTTATCTTTGAATCCAAAACCCCTCAAATAAACGCACCCTAAGTATATGATGGTCTTATTGATTGTTCTTATATTATAAATTAATCACATTATGATTATTTATAGTAAGTAAGGTGCAAACTAAAAGGTGAAATTAAAATTATTACATCTTTTACATAGATTGCGTAAATAATAAACGTTTTAGATATGTAAAAGAAAATTATATTTTATAAAAGTCAACTTATTTTATGAAAGTCAACTTATAGTACATGATATCTAGCACTGTCTCATATGTCTCAAACAAGATTTGATCCCACAACGGCCACAAACTCTTTGGTACCAGCGATATATGGGTAGTATTTGGTTTTTAAAATCGTGAGACAATGATTCGAATAATTGCTTCACAAGCATCGAGTTTGTTCTTACACTTTTCTCTCATTTTTTTAAACACTATATGAATAGCCGCGTAAAGCGACGGTGTATAGCGGCAAATAGTTATATTTGCGAAATTGTGATTTTAGTTTTACCCATTGATGCAAAATTTACACCTTTAATTTGTAATCATCAGGAGGAAAAAGTGTGAGTTAGAAACAAAAAAAAATGATAAAACTTTAACAATTAAACAATACTTAAAATATTAATTTAGTAGTAGATGTTGTTACCAGTTTTAATCAAAGGTATTATAGTCCACTAACATTACTCAATTTTAAATCATTTTATAAGTAGTCCAGTATTACTAAACTCAAACACAAACCAAACGTACATATGTAACTTTATTGCCCTTTACTATGATTTCTAAAAAAATCAAATAATATGAACATTGTGTTTGTTACTAAAACTAGGGGATCTATTTGACTACATGCAATGGTCACAACTCCCTCACCTTCCACCTCAACATCATATCACCACTTCTCTCTCATTTTACCAACAATGATCATCACTCCCTTCACATTTCAACCAATTTTATTTTTAACAAATTTAATTAAAAACTAAATTAAACTTTTATTCATAAATTAGAAATATTAAAAACTTAAATTAAACTTCACGAAAAAGGTGTTTGACTAAATCCGCATGAAGGTTTTGATGCGTTTGTGCCGATTTGATTTGTTTGATAACCCGCAGCATTTGTTAATAGGATTGTAGGAATTCGTTCGGTTAATGTGCTTTCTCCGGATACCAATCGGGAGATATCGCATGCCCTTTGTGTTTTCAATTCGAATCATAATATGTATAATATGATGCATTGTATACATTATATTCCTTATTTTTTCCAACTTGTCGGTCGTGCGGGAATAGCTAATATAGTCAATTTTTTATAGAGAGCACCAAACGCTCGTTCCACATTTTTTTTTGCCGCTACATGCATTCGCTTATACCATATTCGTTTGTGGTCATCGTCAGTTGGTTCTAAAATCGACTTAACAAGTGTTGCCCATTCCGGATATATCCTGTCAACAAGGTAATATCCACATGCGTAAGTTACGTCATTAGCCACAAACAGAACGTCTGGTGCTTTTCCGTCCTTGAGATCATTGAATAGAGGCGATTGATATATAACATTGACGTCGTTGTTCGCACAAAAAACACCAAGGAAAGCATGCCGTATCCATAAGTTTTGTGACGCTACAACTTCCAGCAAAATGAATGGATTGCGGTCCATGATCACATCTACAATATTGCTCTTTATATGCGTTCGAACAACTAAACTGCTCCCAACATGTACAATCAAGGCTTCCTAACATTCTCGGAAACCTGTACTTTTCTTCGTGAAATGCGTATAGCTTTTCAAGATCCATGTAAATAATAGACTTACAAAAATTTTCAAGAGAATAACGAGAAGTTGTTGAGCCCATTTGCAAATATTCGTCAAGGGCGTCAAGAACGGTGTCGTATGCCAACAAATTGCGGAGGTGCGCTTCATCAACGCCGAAATGTCTTCTCTTCTAGTACAATTAATATTATCACGAGAGTATGAAGAATAATTAATTACTTATTCAACTATGCTTGTGAATAGCTCTTGACTCATTCGAAACCTTTTCCGGAAATGATATGCATCGTATACCGGATGTACACTAAAATAGGCGACGACTAAATGATCATGAGTCTATTTACGATGTTTCTCGTCAGTCGTGCACTTTGTCATCTATTCTTAATAAACGATAACGCTCTTCTAAAAACTTCAAGTCCCTACTCGTAACATCTTCTTCTTCTGATTAGTCCGTGAAGAAGAATGTTTCGAAATTGATTTGGATAAAGAGGAATAATAAATATTTTGTTTGAGTTCTGTATATATTGAGTAAGATTATGTTTGAAGTTGTGTATAAAAATGATGAGATATGCCCTTCACCCTTGCAATGGGTGTGACATGTGAGACTGTGAGAGTGTTGGCCAAGAGTGAGGCTTCACCCCATTGCACCCGGTCTTAGAAGCGGTGGCGGACCTAGACCGAAAGTCATCAATCATCATTAGGACTTTTGACGCTATTTAGCACCATGAAGTAAACATTATGTGGCTGACAGGCATCTCGAAAACCCTCTTGGTCCTCCTCGGTTGACCACTTGACCCGGATCCATTCCTTGACCCGTCACATATATATATATTGATTTTGAGCTTCGAAATGCTCTTAACTTGTACTATCATTTTGCTAAAATAAACATGCATTATATTACTGTAATCTATTTATATATATAAAAAAAATAAAATAAAATAATAATAAAAAAATATAAAAATAAAAATAAATAAATAAATAAATAAATAAATAAAGAAAAATCGAGGTATTTGATATGATATGATCCAATTTGCTACCAAATGTTCAAGGCACTAGTATACACTTTATAATTTTTCAATCAATCAATATGAGCTTATAATCATATGTCATTGGGTACACATAAACATTAATAGATACATAGTTATTAAACAAAATAAGTACACGTCAATTGTTCAATGAAAACCCCAGTGAAACTAATACATTTATGATTTAGGTTATGTAGCTAAGCTTTGTGCAGGGCTGTGCATATGTGCATTGCTCATGAACGAAAGTAATTTGACCTTAGATGCCGGCTACTTATGAAAACTTACATTATAATTTATTTTTTCTCGTTATATTGTGTTATGTATTGTTTAGGTATAATTATAAACAAGCTTAAGATGATATTAGAGGTTGACTTGGTGATGAAAACTGACTTTATGTTTGTTTACTTGTCTTTATGATGTACTCCAGCTATGCCAATTCAAATTTACATATAAAATATGAAGACTAAATTACATATATATGTTTCTACTTTCTAAACAAGCGTGAAACACATCATAAGCTTTTGTAGTTGGTGAAAGGGCAAAGTGATGGAAAATAAGAGGATGGTACATGGAAAGGGAATTAAGTTGACATTAGATTCTGTTTAAGCTGTTTGCCACAAAGCAAGTTGACATTAGAGGTTGGCCACGTTATGAAAACTGACTTTATGTCTATTTTATTCATTCTTATGATTCACTTGTCCCAATTTATATTTACAAATAAACACTGCGCTCAATAGACTGAAGAAGGTATCGCATTTATGTATGTATTAAAGCTAATTGGTTTCATTGATTTTTCATTTGAGATTATTAACTACATGAACAGTTTCTTAAATTACATTTAGCTTTAACAATGAACCTGGCTTTTAAGTGCGCTGTTTAGATTCTTATCTGAGTTATTGGGTAAACCCATTTCTGACTTTGAAATGACGTTACAACAAATGACTGTTAGAACAGATTTGTTGGCTGTGATGGTTACTTTGGCTCATCTCGGCACTCTATAATTGGAAAAGGAAAGATGAGATCAAACAAAGAAAGAAAAAAGAAAGGAGCCAGGATGAAGCTTTTGTATAGTTAGTTATCCTTATTTGTTTAAAATGAAAACAATAGTTGAATAAGCATGCCTTTTAATCATTTTTATTTCTCTTGGTGTGGATTTCGAACAGCAATATATACAATAATTAAATTCATGTTGGATAATATTTAAACATGTTGTACTTTTCCAAGAAAAGGCTTGTATTCTTCCAGCGCAATGACATTTTTACACAATCCACAAGTCTTCATACCCTACCCAATTGAACACTTTGCTTGAAATTAAATCACAAACTCTAAAAAAAATTTGTTCTTGGTTATAGTTTCAAAAGCCATGGATGGTGCCCTAGTTGCATCCTCATCCTCATCTTCATCATCTACTTCCAGACACATTGGGAGATGGACTTACGAAGTGTTCTTAAGTTTTAGAGGCGAAGACACTCGCAAAAACTTTGTAGATCATCTTTATGCAGCCCTGGACCAGGCAGGAATATATACTTTTAAGGATGACCAGAAGCTCCAGAGAGGGGAATCCATTTCCCCTGAACTCCTGAAAGCAATTGAAGAGTCGATGGTTGCGGTGGTAATCTTTTCGAAAAACTATGCAAACTCATCTTGGTGTTTGGATGAACTTGTGAAGATCGTCGAATGTCAACATCTGGGTCAGAGGGTGTTACCGGTGTTCTACGATGTGGATCCATCGGATGTCCGTGGACAGAAAAGAAGTTTCCATGCAGCATTTGAACAGCATGAGTTGAATTTAACAGATGATAAAAATAGAGTGAACAGGTGGAAGGAAGCTTTAGTGACCTCTGCCAATATCTCTGGATGGGATGTACCCCAAACTGCCAGTGGGTTAGTTCTTTATTCTTCATTATTTCAATTATTAAAAGTCTGTCATTGAATTCCAATTTTGTTATATGGCGTCTATAAAACAAACCATGTCATAGTCGAGATCAATTAGCTAAACTTTGTCTAATACAGGCATGAAGCGGAATGTATTAAACAAATTGTACGGAGAATCTTGAGCTGTAATGAATTCCTTCCGGCAGAAAATTTAATTGGGATGGGATCGCGTGTACGAGATGTGAAGTCATTGTTACGTAAAGGGGATGATGATGTTTTGATGATTGGAATTTGGGGAATGGGTGGAATAGGCAAGACAACAATCGCCAGAGCTGTTTATCATCAAATCTCATATGAGTTTGAGGGTAGTAGCTTTCTGGAAGATGTTAGAGAAAATGGTTCTGATAAACGAGGTCTCAAATCCTTACAAGAGAAGCTTCTCTCAGAAATATTAATGCAAGAACATTTTCATGTAAAGAATTGCGATGATGGAAAATTTCATATTCAAAAAAGGTTGGGCGGTAAAAAACTTCTTGTTGTTCTAGATGATGTTGATAATTTTAAGCAGCTTGAATTCTTATGTGGTTCCCGTGAATGGTTTGGCTCTGGTAGTAGAATTATAGTAACAACCAGAGACGAGCATTTGTTATGTTATGGACAAGAGAATTATGCACCTCAGTTGTTAAAAGAAACTGAAGCTATGAAGTTGTTTAGTAGATATGCATTTAAGGCAAACATCCCTCCAAATGGATATGAGGAGCTATCACGTGCTGTCGTAAGCCATACAGGTCATCTTCCTTTGGCCCTTAAAGTTCTAGGTTCACATTTTTGTGGTAGAAATTTGGAACTTTGGCAAAGTGCGCTGAATGTTTTGGCCAAAATACCACACAAGGAGGTTACTGAAATTCTAAAGCTAAGTTATGATGGCTTGAATGGTTTTGAAAAGGAAATATTCTTACACATTGCGTGCTTATTCAAAGGCAAGAAAAGAAGCTATGTGACCAGAATTCTTGATAGTTTTGGTTTAGAAGCTGTAAGTGGAATAACCATGCTGATTGAAAAATCTCTTTTGACCAGTTCAAAGAATAATCTTCATATGCATGATCTTCTTCAAGAGATGGGTCAGTGTATCGTCCGCAAATGCTATCCAAATACCATGCTATTGCTTTCTGATGAAACCAGAGACATGATTGCGACAATCGATGTAAGCCCTATTCAATTCTTATGCCCTGTAGCAACTTTAGTTAACCCTTGAGGTTCTTTTCTTCATAAGTAACTACAATAAATCATTAATGTTTTGATTTCCCTCTCATCATGCATAAATCTATGTCTATACTCTATTATAAACCATTTTATTTATGTTTATAGGTTCCATCTTTTTTAAAATAAGGAAGTACGGTTTTAGCCGTTGGATCACCTTTGATCCGAGCCTTCCATTTATATCCATGTAAACATACACCCTATTAACATCTTCATGAAATATTGTTATATATTAGTAGTATTAGGGCTGAGCATTGCAGACCCCAAAACTGACCGGATCGAGAAAACCGACCGAACCGAAGGACCAGCGGTCCAGTCTCGTTCCCAACTTTTTCCTTGTTTCGGTCTGATAAGTACCAAAATGTAAAGATAGATTGCAAAACCAGGATTTCTCGAAGTAATGCTAGAACTAATCAGGAGTTATCGAAATGGAGAATCAAACTCGAAATGTAGTTCTATTAATTGTTGTAACTGAATGATTACAATGAGTGTGAAATGTGAAATGAAAGAGAAGAGAGAAAAGATTACAAATCAATAGCTAAATGAAATGGAAAACTATAACGGGTATATAAAGGTCATTTGGGTGGGAAAGTCAGTTGAGGTGGGATTTGGTTGTTCGTTGACTTTCTTGTTGACTTTCCAATATGACCCATAACAATCCATTCCCCTTAAAATTGATCTTGTCCTCAAGATCAGCAATCAAAGTGAACTTCTGAATGTCATCCTTTGCTAATCCATTTCCCCATCAATGAAAAACACTCCTAATATTAATTGAAATCTTCTACCAAAACACCCTTCAGGCTAAGTGATCTCTCTGAGCATATGAGTCCGTGAACTAAGTCGCACTCCTTCAGGCTTACTTGCTACTGACCTCGCTGAACAAACAACAAGCTGCTTCTTTATAACTCGTGACTCACTGAATGAACAATCCTCTGACTAACACAATGAACTTAACCACGCATTGACTTCCTTATTTAACTAGCAACTGAGCATACTAAAACTCATATCAATACTTCCCTCTTCAAAAGATTCTTGTCCACAAGAATCATGGAAATGCAACACTTGAAAGCAAGACTTCAATCCAATTTACTGTAAACTATTGATATAAGTCATACTTAACAGACCTTCACATCCTTTAACAACCCTTCGCATCCTTTTAACATTTCCCAATACTTGCTCAAGTAAGGAAGTCTTCAAGCAAATTTGGCAACCATATGAACCCATCAACAACTTGACACTCAATGTACCCCTTACATACTTCTCAAGATAGTCTACACCTATATGACTTTCTATAATTATGCTCACTTTGAATCCATTATCAGTTAGCTTATCTTGAGAATCAATAACCCATAAAGGCTGAATATGGCCACTAAGGTCAGCTTCCATACCAAAAACAAAACCAGTGAATGTACCAAATAAACCTGGTCCATTTTCACCCGCCCCTGTTTGTGAGTATCTTCATACAAAGATTTGAATGAGTTGCCACTAACAGATATGTCCCCTTCAAGTTCAATGCCTACTTCAGTGTGCGCTAGTTCAGGTACTAGTCCTTTATTTGGCTTGATCCATTTTGCTCCTTTTGCTTTCCTCTTTGGCCATTTCCAAATGTCGAATTTCCACTTTCCATGTCTAATTTTGCATTCCGTACCAGCTACTTTCTTCCTCGTGGGCCATTTCCATATGTCAAACTCCAAATGAGCAAAATTATCTTCATCCTTTTCAGCAACTTCTTTATCACTCATCTTCATTTTAACCTGCTCTGTACCTTCTTCTTGTTTATGCCACTCGTCATCACAAGTGAATGTCTTACCAAAAGAACTATGAACATGAGATGCATAAGTAGCCACATAAAAACTTTTATACCCATCTGCCCAACCTTCAAAACACCTCTGATCACAGTATTTTCCCAACACCAGGTCGCTTAAAATAAGATCATTATCTTCTTTACCCAGATTTTGTTCTATGCCATACTCATATTTGTTTTCTACCAAGCTGTTACATTTACCTTTTACAACTTCCTTCCCTTTTGTATATGGTAAACAAATGTTCATTAAATTTGCACAATCCTGAAATTCATCAACCTCCATAACCATAAACTCTGAGTCTACACTCTTACTATCTACACTCTTACTAGTATTTACCTTCATACTCACATCACCATAAACCAATCTTCCTAAATCTATTCTTTCCTCACTCTCCTCAATCTCATCCTCTTCTTTAACAAACATATCACAAACGACTACACTTGCCTTCAATTCAGTTTCACTACTTTTAACCTCATCTTTACCAAGTTCATCAAAAACGCCCACACACTTAGTTCCGTCATCTATTTCACTTACCCTCAATTTCATCTCTTTACATTCAACATCTTTCCTACTAACATCAAGATCCCTCAACCCCACATTACTTTTCACCCCTTCTTTTGATTCATCACATTTTGAAGAAGAGAACAATGGTCGATTAGAGTTCTTTGTCATAACATTGTACGTAAATTCTTGCAACTTAGCCAATCCATATGCATCCGAGAGGCTTTGGGGTTTGAACAATCTGACTCCTTTTTCAACTTCTGGTTTCAACCCCTCAATGAATAGACTAACAGCAAATACATCGGCTAAACCCATTCTATCAACAAATGAATTAAACAATTCATAATATTCTTTAACCGAACCCTCTTGTTTAGGTTTTTTGATTGCAATAGTCGCTTCTTGCAGATTAGCCAACAAGTATGCCTCATGAAGCGTTTTCGGGTTGAAAAATCTAACATTTCTTTCAATTTCTGGTTGTAACCCCCACATAAAGAGACCAATGAGACACCCTTCGCCTAACCCCATTTTTTTAGTCAAAGAAATTTGTGGATTGTAATAAGAAGTAAAAACATCATAATATTCTCTTACCGACCCATCTTGTTTGAAATATTTGAGACTTGGCATTTCATCGAACACATTACATGCATCTTTCCCATTCTTTTTCCAACCTTGACTGATTGAACCAACTATTGTTGTAGGAACCATCTTGATTACCCAATTCTTGAATTATGATAATTGTTCTTGATCACAAATGTAACTATACTCAAACGGCTCACCAGAAAAATAACAAGAATTTAATGAAACGATAACGGAGTTGCCAGGAAGGCAGCTCTGATACCAATTGATAAGTACCAAAATGTAAAGATAGATTGCAAAACCAGGATTTCTCGAAGTAATGCTAGAACTAATCAGGAGTTATCGAAATGGAGAATCAAACTCGAAATGTAGTTCTATTAATTGTTGTAACTGAATGATTACAATGAGTGTGAAATGTGAAATGAAAGAGAAGAGAGAAAAGATTACAAATCAATAGCTAAATGAAATGGAAAACTATAACGGGTATATAAAGGTCATTTGGGTGGGAAAGTCAGTTGAGGTGGGATTTGGTTGTTCGTTGACTTTCTTGTTGAGTTTCCAATATGACCCATAACACGGTCTCGGTCCGGTTCGGTCAGGTCCGGTCCAGTCTTACTATACGTACAAACCGACCAATAATGCCTTCTTGGACCGGACGGAACGAAGGACCGGACCGGACCGGACCAACCCAGACCGGACCAAATATATTCGAAACTAACAACCAAAATAGATTGTCTCTATTGTTGTATACATGCACTTCACAGGAATATACGTATGCTAGTACACGTCACGAATAAACATGAACGGAGCTAGGGTTTGTTTGAGTTTGGTTCTTGTGATCGAACACACCTTGATTGGTGGTGTTGCCGATTGGTTTTTAGGAGCACAAAGGGGTGTTCGGGTGTTGCTTTGGGTTTTAAAAGTGCAAGAATAATACTCACTAGCCAATAATCAATCACAAAGGTTCATTATATAATCATTAAACTTGTTGGACAAATTAAGTCTCCTAATCCTTTTAGGATTAGAAAAGTCGACCAAACACCCCTACTAGAACCTTCTTTTCTTGTGTTTTAGTCCTTAGTTAATTATTATTAAGTACACATACCATAATAATAATAATAATGAACTTTCAAGAAAACAAAACACCTCCCTCTTTGGCTTTGTTCGACCGGTCACATAACCCACAAGCGTTTATTGGGCTTATTTGACTTTTACTAATTTTTACTAGTCCATTACAAGTTAATTAGTAAGCCCGATAATTAGTTACGTGCCTAACGGTTAACTAACGGTCGTCTCATTTTGTGAACCAAATATAATTAATATACAACATTTAATATATTAATTATATTTATTAAACATATTTCTCGATATATACGCGTATACCCAAATAGGCTCACATATTCCCGGTCGCACAAATTATCGATTAGACTTTAGAGCATAACCAATAGCCCCTACTTGCGATAAGTCAAAACCAGATAATTCATAGTAAAAATGTTAAGCGTCTAGCAACATCACATTGCTCCCAGAAATACATGAGTGTGGTTTGAAAAAGCAGCTCAGTTAAATGGTTTATAAATATACATCCCTTTGTGTCACATACTGTTAAACTATGGTTATAGATCAAAAGTCATTCCATATGTTTAACGATTATGTTTCTCGTTTTAGAAATTAATTCAGATTACCAAACGTAAAACAAGTATTATCTTGATTTACACTTTGGGCACGATCATGCAAATATCTGATTAATTCAGTAAGGGGCCCAGTAGTATCATACTCCAAAAGACAAGTGGAGGAACAAATTCTATCTTGACTACATGTGTCATTCATGTGCTTCGCATCTCTTTCGAAAATAGTCCTTATAACTACCTTGTTCAGGATAGCATTAAACTATAATAAAAAAAAGAAATATCCACACTTGCAAGACCTGCTTGCATCTCAAGTCTAAGAATGAATACGAATAACCACTTGCGAATTATCACTTAATGACGCCGATCCAAAAGGTGATAAATTGTAGGTTTGGGGAAGTCAAATATCCATAGCATGTGGATAACATATGAGTTTGGCGGACAATCCTTTTAATATCAATCACAGAAGTTATATATTACCAAAACACTCACATTTGTCTTAGTTCAACAATACTCCCGCACTACTGATCGACAATAGACAAATTTAGAGTAAAATAAAAACAATAAAATACTCATGTATTAAACATGCAAATATAGAACACAATTAATATATGAATAAAAACTTAAGTACCGTGTATATTAATCATCAAAATAATAACTGTTTGAAATATCCCATTATCCAAATACTAAAAAATCAAAACAAATTTACATGAGACTACTAATTGAATGAAGACAATATTACTAGCATGTTCATTATGTATGGTCAAAGGCAACGCCTTGGTAAATGGATCAGCTAAGTTATCATCTGTGTGAACTTTGTTAAGAACAACTTCATCGTGATAGCCTCTCAGATAGTGAACCTTCCTTTTATAATGTTTGGCGCCTTTTTGAGCTCCAGTTTTGTTGGCAAGAGTTAATGCGCGAGTATTGTCACATAACATTTCCATAGGTTCTTTATTGGTGTGGACTACTCAAAGTTCATCAATAAACTTCCTTATCCAAATTGCTTCCATTGCAGCTTTTGAAGCAGTAGTGTATTCAGCTTCTGTAAAAGACATCGCTATAATGCTTTTCTTAGCACTCTTCCAGACTGCAACACCTCCGTTTAGAAGGAAAACGTATCCGGTTTGCAATTTTGTATCATCTTTGTCGGTCTGTCACCCAGCATCAGTATAACATGTAACTCTGAGCTCTTCACCGGTTTTCCTCCATAAACAAGAAACATATCTCTAGTATATCTGAGATATTTTAGTATATTCTTCACAGCAGTCCGGTGAATTTCTCCTGGGTCTACTTGAAATCGACTTGTTAAGTTATGAGCGAACACAACATCAGGTCTAGTGCACTTCACCGCATACATGATTGATCCTACTGTCGAGGCATAAGGAAGATTCTTGGTGTGTTCCACCTCTGCAGGTGTTTAGGGTCCTTCTCAGCTCAAGTTTTACTTGCATTGGGATAGTTTCACGCTTGGAATTCTCCATATGAAATCTTTTTAAGATTTTCTCAATGTATACACTTTGACAAAGTCCAATCAAACGCTTAGATCTATCTCTGTAGATCTTGATTCTTAGAATATATGCAGCTTCTCCTAAATCTTTTATAGCAAAACACTTTCCAAGATAGGCTTTAATAGCATGTAACATTGGAATTTTGTTTCCTATGATCAATATGTCATCGACATACAAGATAAGGAATGCAACACTACTCCCACTAGCCTTACAATATACACATGGCTCATCAAGGTTTTGAGAGAAATCATGTTTCTTGATCTCCTCATCAAACTTTTTATTCCTTTACCTTGATGCTTGCTTTAATCTATAAATGGATCGTTGTAGCTTGCATACACGGTTAGGATGTTGTGGATTGACAAACCACTCAGGTTTAATCTTATAAACGTCTTCGGTTAGGTTACCATACAAGAAGGCTATTTTGACATCCANGCAGCTTCTCCTAAATCTTTTATAGCAAAACACTTTCCAAGATAGGCTTTAATAGCATGTAACATTGGAATTTTGTTTCCTATGATCAATATGTCATCGACATACAAGATAAGGAATGCAACACTACTCCCACTAGCCTTACAATATACACATGGCTCATCAAGGTTTTGAGAGAAATCATGTTTCTTGATCTCCTCATCAAACTTTTTATTCCTTTACCTTGATGCTTGCTTTAATCTATAAATGGATCGTTGTAGCTTGCATACACGGTTAGGATGTTGTGGATTGACAAACCACTCAGGTTTAATCTTATAAACGTCTTCGGTTAGGTTACCATACAAGAAGGCTATTTTGACATCCATCTTCCAAATCTCATAGTCATAATACGCTGCTATGGCTATATGAATCCTAATAGCTTTGACGTTTGTAGCAGGCGATAAGGTTTCCTCATAATCTACTCCGTAGGTCTAAGTATAACCTTTTGCTATAAGACGAGCTTTATAGGTGTGTACTTTTCCATCCATGCCAGTTTTCTTCTTGAAGAGCCACTTGCTACCAACAGTTTTAGCATTAGGAGGAAGGTCTACTTCGATCAAAATATTATTATCTCTCATAGAATAAATAAAAGATGGCACACAGATTTAACGTGGAAAACCCCAATAAGGTAAAAATCACGGGCAAGAAAAGATATGTTTCACTATGTAGAAAATTAGGAATTACATTTCTCTCTAATAACAAGGATAAACACTAATAGTTATATCTCTTGTATTAGGAGATATGCAAACTCTCTAGCTTTCTTACAAAGAACCTTTAGGGGATATAGAAGTGTATGGGATAGGATGTTGAAATGAAGCAATGAAGGCTTCCTTTTATAGGCAACTTTCTTGACTTGGGACATCATGCCACCATCCAAGTTGTTGTGAAAGATTCTCATCAAATCTTTGTAGGATTCCATACAATGTATCTACATTTTAAAAGTTACATGACAGTCTCAAAATCAGTTGATTGTAACTTTATCTTCGTGTGAAGCTGAGTTCATTGTAGCAACAACAGCGGCATGCCAAGGTATTGGCTTGAAAATCTCGTGTAAATACAACTAACGGGACATAATGTTGCACCTATTACTTTCTTTTTTGACAATAAGTCGGTAATTGCTTTAATGAAGAATCTCGTGTATCATGGCCAAAGTAAGCATATTAGCATCCGTTTTCACTTTCTATGAGTATGTTGAACAAGGAAACATCATAAAGGAATATGTCAAATCCAAGGATCAATCTTTACCAAAGCCTTGGCGCAAGTAAGGTACAGTGAAATGTGAAATGTACTTGGTATGACTCAAACCAAGCTTGGGTCCGGTTTAAGAGGGAAAATGTGAAACGTAAGCCAAACTCGGGCTGACTCGGTTTAGAACCAAAAACACACATAGTGGGGTTGATGAGAGTCATTCAATGGGATTAAGACCAACAAAAATAAAGGGCATTTATCTTATGTTAATGGCTTAATGCCTCTTTAAAAATTATATTTTTTTTTTGGTTTTATGTTTGGTTTCATTAGTCATAGGGTTTATTAATATGTCCTTTTTTATGCTTTGAGTAGTATTACTTTTGCTATAAATAGATATCAAGTCCTTGTGGTAAAACATAAAATATCAAGTGATAAAGAAAGCTTTTCCCTTCCACTTCCACTTCAAGTTCTTCATTAAGTTCTAAATACTGTCATACACATCCACACACTCGATGACCAACACTCGTTGAGAGACGTACTCAAACCAGGTAAAACATTTCATTTTTTTTAAAGGTTGGCGTGACCGTTTCTGAATTGTTTGCTCCTTGCAAGAATTGAATTTAAGACCTCTCACATTTTAGTGACTAGTCACACAATTTTTTACCACTAGGCCACCTCTGAGTAGTTGCAACCTTAATGGTTTTCATAGTAGAATCTTGTTGTACATGTTAATTGTTGCAACAATTTTTTTTTTTTTTTTTTTTTTTGGGTAAAGGGTTACCCATGGTAAATTTTATTATTCCAAAAAAATATTTAAGTACATAGGATGTGGGTGAATCCCACATCTAAACCCGCTACAAAGACGAGAAACCTAAAAATTTCACTGTTGTTGGAATCAACAATGAAAGTTTAGTAAGAGGAAAGGTTGTTAGTGAGCTAAACCAGTGTATTTTGTTCCATGAATCTCAATTGCATGTTTTTCTTGTAATTACATGGAAATGTATCTAACTTGTCAACTTTTATGGTTTTTATGTAGCCTAATATATATATATATATATATATATATATATATATATATATATATATATATA
>LBNU01008987.1:18940-42796 GCA_014162995.1 Artemisia annua
TTGTTACTGATTCATAATTAACATTTTTGATGTCTTAATAAATGAACTGAATACTCATTATGATACAGACATGAACAAACATAATCTCATACATTAGCGTTAAATAAAGATATCTATCATTTGATATCGGATATAAAGAAATTAAACGAAAAAAGGCACCGTTCAAAGTTCGTGCAGAATTCGTATTACAACCTACTCTCATGATAAAAAAAAAATGATGTGTAAAAAAAGCTTAATTGTTGGTAAGGGGTGTAATGAATGTGACATGGTAATCTGAGAATTTTATTAAAAAAAAAGTAATAAATGAAAAATAAAGATTAATGCACCAAAAGGAAAAAACTTTTGCCACATAGGCAATAGGAAGGTATATCATAGAATCACCAAGAAACACATAGAACAGTCGAGCAGCAATTAACAGTAGACTAAAGAAATGCAAATATATAGTATCAATATACTCATATAATAGTATAGTTATATAATATATATTTACTATAATATTATATATAATATATATATATATAAATATTATATAATATGAATATATATATATACATATTAATAATAATACACACACACACATATATATATATATATATATATATATTTGCAATTTCGTGTAGTCTACTTTTGAATTCCGACTGTTCAGTGTACTTGGTGACCTAGAAACCTCCTATTGCCTATGTGGCACAAGTTTTTTCCATTTGGCATAACTTTTTTTTATTATTACTTTTTTTTTAATAAAAATCTCAATTACCATGTCACATTCATTACACCCCTTACCAAACATAAGCTTCTCTTTCACACATCTATTTCTCCCATTGACATGCATCAGAGAGTAGGGTTGTAAACGAACCGGACGAACATGAACGGAGCCTTGTTTATGTTCGTTCGTTTAATTTTAACCGAACAAATGAAGGAACACGAACGCTTAAACGGACGAATTTTCTTGTTCATGTTCGTTTATTACGATAATGAGTTATTCATGTTCATTTATTAAGACACTAAACGAATGGTAAATGAACATAAACAATCAAACATAAATGAACATAAACAAACAAACATAAACTTTATTAAATTATGCAATTAAAAGATATGATATACGAACATAAATAAATAAATAAACATAGGACGTTCATGAAAATAAATGAACGGACATGACTTTGGTTCATGTTCGTTTATTTAAATAAACGAACTTTCTACCGAACTTTCATGAAATGTTCACTGAACGTTCAGTTCGTTTACAGTCCTACATGAGAGTATCCGACACCTCAACCAACTTGTATCTGCACCTCCGCCACCAAACGACGCCACTACCACCAACAACCACCATAACTCTCTCTCTCTCTCTCTCTCTCTCTCTCTCTCTCTCTCTCTCTCTCTCTCTCTCTCTCTCTCTCTCTCTCTCTCTCTCTCTCTCTCTCTCTCTCTCTCTCTCTCTCTCTCTCTCTCTCTCTCTCTCTCTCTCTCTCTCTCTCTCTCTCTCTCTCTCTCTCTCTCTCTCTCTCTCTCTCTCTCTCTCTCTCTCTCTCTCTCTCTCTCTCTCTCTCTCTCTCTCTCTCTCTCTCTCTTGTTACATGTTAGATTTGGCAGCCTATCCTGGTCTACTTCAACCATTACCAATTCCAGAACAAATATGGCAAGATATTTCAATGGATTTCATTGAATCTTTGCCTTCATCCCATGGAAAGAGTGCCTTATTAGTGGTGGTGGATAGACTTTCTAAGTATGCTCATTTCTTGCCCATTCCTCACCCTTATACAGCCTCACAAGTTGCTCAGTTGTTCTTTGATAATGTTTACAAACTACATGGCCTTCATAAAACAATTGTGGGTGACAGGGATAAGATTTTCATGAGTTCCTTTTGGCATTCTCTTTTCAAGATGTTGCAAGTACAGTTAAGGATGTCAACAGCTTATCACCCTCAAAGTGACGGTCAAACAGAGATTGTCAACAAGTGTTTGGAGACATATCTTAGATGTATGACTGGTGAGAGGCCAAAGGATTGTGTTAAATGGGTGTCACTAGCTGAATACTGGTACAATACAAATTATCACTCAGCCATTGACACCATTCCATATGAAGTTGTTTATGGTCAAAAGCCTCCTTTGCATATCCCTTATATGGCAAAAGATAGCCTTGTGGAAGCTGTGGATAGAACCTTACAAGCAAGAGAGCGGGTAGTGCAGTTATTAAAGTTCAATTCGAAGAAAGCCCAAGATAGAATGAAATCACATGCTGACAAAAGAAGCTCTGATAGAGAGTTTCAAGTGGGTGCTTGGGTCTACTTAAAGCTGTAACCCTATAGACAATTGACTGTGAGGCAAGGAAGACAACATAGACTCTCAGCTAAGTTTTTTGGACTTTTTCAAGTGATTGGAAAGGTTGGGAAGGTGGCATACAAACTGCAGTTACCAGACTATGCTAAATTCCACAATGTTTTTCATGTGTCCCAACTTAAACCTTGTTATGTGGATTCTGCTGTTATGGGAGAGTTTCCTCAATGTGATGGAGAAGGATTGATAGCTGCTAGTCCAATCAAGCTGATAGATAGAAAAATGATCAAGCAAAACAATCGAGTGGTGGTGTTTGGCTTAGTCAAGTGGTCTAATGGGACAGAGGAGGATGCAACATGGGAGAGATTGGAAGACATAGTTTAGAGGTTTCCAAAGTTTGTCCTAGATCCTTGAGGACAAGGAAGCTTTGAAGAAGGATGGAATTTTACATGTCAAAACAGAGAGTCACGTGCATTGCACGTGACAAGTCAACTTCAGTCAACAAACCAACATAACCAACTTTCCCGCCCCTTGGACCCTGCTTCTCTCAGGGGCGTTGCCCCCGAACCCCCACCAAGGGGGCTACCGCCCCCTTGGAACCCCCGTTAGTCCGGTTAATATTCATATAAGTGTCGACCCTTATATGTATATTAAACTCAATATATTTTACACTAAAATACCAACATGAACTTCGTGATAAGTTGTATGTCTTTTTTCATCTTTTACAATTCTGTTGTTTTATTTTATTCAAGTTGTATAATTGAGGTTTTGTTGTTGGAAATGGGTAGTGGTGGTGGCTGTGCAAAGCGAAAGGGGTGTTCATAATTTTGGTGCTGTTGTAATGGTGGGTTGGTGAAAGGGGTGGCGGTGGTGGTAAGGGTGGAATAGAAGGGATGTTTGGAAATGAGTTTTGTAAGACTTGTTTGGATTAATATTGTGACATGGAATAAAACAAAAAAACAAAAATACAAATTTGATTAATACTTGTAACCTGTTAAGGAGGTGGAATTTAAAAGTAGGCTACACGAAACTGCCAAAAAAAATAGTAGGCTGTACAGAACTATAAAAGATAGCAAGTTAGATACATGAATATCACTCAATCCCCTGTATTCTAATGATTATATTACCATCTATACATGCAGATTATATTTGTAGGAATATATTTAATTACTTCTGTTTATTGGCTGCAGAGATCAGAGACAATTGAAGCCATAGTGGATACCAGATATGACGATCCCTTTGACAAGCATAATTACAATTGTAGTGCAGAAGTCTTCAAGAGCATGAAAAAACTCAGGTTACTTCAAGTTAGGAATAGATTCACTTTGAGAGAACCTACATATTTCCCGGAACAGTTAAAGTGGCTTAGCTGGTTTTCGTACCCATTTCAAACCCTCAGATTAACAAGTATGACCAAGCTTGTTGGCCTTGAAATTTCAAGGAGTCACATTATACAACTACAGATAGAGAAAAAGGTACCATATTTAGTAAATCCATATTGTCTAATGCACTGCACCATTAACCTTAAAACCTTGATAGTACTATAACAAATATCATCTATATATTTCAGGTTGTCCTCAGCAACCTCAAGTCCATCGATCTTTTTGGTTTAAATGAATTGAGAATGTTTCCAGATGTTGTAGGGGTGCCAAATCTTGAGCGCCTAAAGTTGACATGGTGCTCACAGTTTGTGGAGATTCACCACTCTGTTTTTCTTCACGAAAAGATTATTCACTTAGATCTGAGTCATTGTATACGCCTTAGGATGCTCCCATCCTGTATCCAGATGGCATCCCTACAGACTCTGCATCTCAAAGGCTGCAAAAGTCTTGAAAGATTCCCTGAAGTCTCCATGGAGATGAGGAGGTTGTTAGTATTGAATATGTATGGCTGTGACTTGATATACCAACTACCATCGTCAATCAGACTTTTAAGTGGCCTTATCGTTTTGGCTATGGGGAGACATTGTGTTGTCAGGTCAAATTTCTTGAGCATGCCTTCAAATAAGCTGTGTATGCAGGGTTTCACACATTTAAGATCTTTGAAAGTACTGGATCTTGAAGAGAATCATCTTGTAGATGAAGACTTCCCTGGTGATCATCATAATGTATGGCCTTCCTTGGAAGAGTTGTATCTAAATAGGAACCTCATCATGCAATTACCTGCAAGAATATCTCAGTTGTCTAATCTCAAGTATCTCAACCTGAGTGAATGCATCAACATCAAGGAACTGGATGAGCTTCCCCCACGCATTCAAGTTCTGAAGGCAGATCATTGCCGTTCTTTGCAAAAGACTGGAGATTTATCAAATAGATATAAGTGGTTGTATAAAATCTCACTTCATTACTGCCCCAAACTCGACGAGGATCACGAGACTTCGCGCCACATTTCTAGTTTGCTACTGAAATCTTACGTACAGGTATCTTCTTCGTCTTAGTCTCTGATATGCACAGAACACAAATCATTGCAGGTATTTACAGTTTATGTTTGTGAAATGTGGAATACAGAAATGTGCTGCTATGAATCATCGGTTAAGTATCACTGTTCCTTGTCGCACAATTCCCAGCTGGTTCACCAACCAACGGGTGGGTGACCTGATCGCACTGAGTATACCTCAACATCAGATCAGCGAAATGTTAGGGTTGGCCATATGCTGTAACCTTCATCCACCTACAGCTGAATTCAGTAGATTTATTGTCATGTATTTCAGCGCAGGACGTGGGAGAAAATTGTTGTATGGGACTAAAAATCCTCTTTATTGGGATAAATATCATCTTGTTGGAAGTGCCTTTCAAGAAAAAAAACAATATTTTGATTTCGCAGATCATGTCTGGCTTGGATACATATCAGTTGATTTCTTTAGGAATCTATGTCATGGTTTAGATTATGAAGATATTATTATAAATATCCGGTCGGTTCCTCCAGTTTCGGAATGTGGCGTGTGTGTGATATACAAAGATGGTATCAAACCAATTAAAGAGATTGACTCATGGGTCCCAGATTACGATGAATTAGAGTGGATGGACCGTGACAATGCAATTAGTGAAAACTTGAAACACGTAAGATGGTCGTTACCGACCTTTTCACTCGGCACTCAAAATACTACACACGACAACTCCGTTTACGTATATATCTGAGTTTCCACCTACATGTTTGAGGTCATGGTTTCTCTATTCCAATCCAGGCCTATGGAGCTTCGAGCATAACCATGGGGTCAACAAGTGCAACCCCTTTATTTGCAATTCATACAATTGTACCTTGAAAACAATTTTACATATTCTTACTCGAGATTTTCATAAAGTAAGTTTATTTATTTATTTATTTAAACTAGCAGCGTACCCGCGCGTTGCAGCGAAGGGTACCCTGAAATAAAATTTTCTGGTAAATCATGTATTTTAGTTAATTATGTTCTTTTTGACGATAAATTTAAGGATATCAAAATTTTCGTTTAGCTCGTGTCCGTTCTGGCTCGAGCCCGTTGGCTCGTGTCCGTTCAGGCTCGAGCCCGTTTGGCTCGTGCCCGTTCGGGCTCAAGCCCATTTGGCCCGTAGCCCATTCGGGGTTGAATATTTATATAATGTGCTTTATTATTTGTATTAGTGACATTTAATGCAGGAATTGTGTTTAAATTGGTTGTACAATATGCTTGATAATTTGTATTTCTTATGTAAGGGGTGTTTTAATAAGTGCATTAATTCTATTTATTGACCAGTTAATTAATTGTATTTAATTTACATAATGTTTTATTTATTGTATTTAATGTTAGTATTAATTGTATGTTAGAATTTAATATGAGGGGAATTTCTATAAGTAGTATTGGTTGTTGTACTTAGAGCTTTAAAAGTTGTATTGCTTAATTTTAAGTATTTCTATTAATAGTAGGCATTCCTCCATTATAAGATATATAGTTAGATAGTTTGTCTACAAGATTTTGCAAACATTGGTTGGTTTCAATTCCTTGTTTATAAATTAGCTTTTAAACCCTTGCATATTATGTAAACTATTTTATACTTATATAGTTACAATATTCGTTAAAGTGCGGGTTTTTACATAAAATTTTTCATTATATATTAATATCGTCAAAAAATTTGTATACAGTTTTGTCGGACGAAGTATTTGATTTTGTTTAACTCACACAATGTTGAGATTGATGTTGTTTACATATAACTATTGAAATCACGTTTAGACATTATGCGTATTTGATAGCAAATAATGACCCTTGAAATTTATTTATTTTTTTCATATATCGTCATTTAAACTTTGAAGATGAATTACATGCGTCGTTGTTATATGCATGCAATCTCGTGTATTTATTTTTATCTAACAGTAACACATGAGGCCTTGCCTTCATTTAAATTTTATATTCATGTTAATAATAGTTTTACCCGTATTTAATTTTTAAATCTGTGTAAGCGCGAGTTAAACTTATAAATTGAAATAATATGAGTCCTTATTTAATGACAACAATAAGAATAAAAAAAGATAATTATAAAAAAAAATGCAAACAACATGCCACGATTTTTTATTCTATGTACCTTACTAAGATTTTGACTTTATATAACAACTTTTTGAATTTCGAACTTTGTGTATTATATAAAATTTTGTGACTTTTATACCCTTAAATTGGTTGAAGGATGGTTGATAAATAGGTTAACTATTTGGGAGATGATTTGTACACCAATTCTTTTTGCCATCCACCACTAAATTACACCAGTGATGCATACAGTACAACACTGCTATGCATGATTTAGTGGTGGATGGAGAAAAAAAATGGTGTACAAATCACCTCCCTAACTATTTAACTTTTATGCCCTTACTTTTGTGACTCTTATTGTTTGTATTAAACTTTCAAATTCGATCATTGTGTGTGTTTTGTGACCATTCGCATACACCATATATCATGAAAGTTTGTTATTTATAAAACGCTGATAACCAGCTAGCGAAGCTAATATTACGTTTGAGTTTATATATATTATTGGTTTAACATATTCTCCTGTACTAACATTTGTTTTCTTTGCAACTAACAGTCATAGATGCACCTTCAGAAAACGCATAATAAAAATTGACTATATAATAATGTTATTAAATTGACTCTTTGGTTTTTTAAATATAAAAACATAAAGTGATGTCGATTATACATGTGGACGTGCATGACGTCGTATGGCAGTTTTACAATCCTAAAAATGTGAAGTTTTAAAGGCTTGTTTTTGTTGGCCTTTATCGATGCTTTGAATTTAATGGACCTTCTTGTGTCAGTATTTTCTGCTTTGTTTTCCTAAATTTGTCGTTGATCAATCACCATGACTAATTATGGTTCTCTCACAACATCGTGAGATAAATGCATATCAAACCTACAAAAACCATCGGCGTACGCGAGAACGAGTTGATGGCCATGTACTAATCTCTTGTCCAAAAGTAACAAAAACTATGGAGTATGCATTGGTATTTGACTTGGGCAAAATGATCGACAAGTGTTGTAGTCTTGTAGAGGTCGGCTGCTTCCCTGCTTTATTAGCCACCAACAAATAGGACGAGAACCTAATGAGTAAAGAATATTTACACTTTGTACACAAGCATACGTAATGAATATGCGTTTTTCAACATTACAGGGAAAAAAAGGTCCTCAAAAAGTATCCAATCCCGGTTCAATCGAAAATATTTCACACTTGAGAGAAACTATGAATCTCGAGCAATAGCGCAGGTGCGTTTGATATGCTGTCATGAATCACTATCGGTATGGGTTTAGTATGGGTTTAGATATTAGGTGGGCTCCTCAGGCATAAAAGTTTCATACCTTACCCTTTTGAGTGGTTAATTCATCTATCATTGTCATATTTGATTGTAACATTTATCAAACAAACACAACTATTTGAAATAAAATTCATTCCATGATTCTGATATGTATGTACCAAACGCACATAGGTGATAATAGACTAATAGAGGCGACCTCTTAGTAGGGGCCATTTTTTTCTTTTATACTTTTAGTTAATGCGCAATATGATACAAAGAAAACTCGCCCACTTTGAAATGCCTTTTTATGACAAGAGTATCCAAGGAAGGTAACTAGCTAGTCAATATTTTGTGACTCTTTTTTGCTTTCATTTCATTATAATGATGTTACTTTACAAATAATTGATACTCTAACTTTTTTTAATCACTTTGTCATTAACAATAACAAAGTGACATGGACGTATATTCCTCAAATGTCATTGCATAGACTAAAAATGGGAGCTAACCATTATTAGCCATCGATAAAGTATTTCATTTCATTTGTAGTAATACTACTTGATTCCCGATATCTTTTCCCAATCACTTCGTCATGTAAAAATAACAATATATGGAAATAATTGATTTTCTTAAAATCGTAGCGTCGATATCTTTTAATCATTCATTCCAAAATCGAAAAACATGAAAGAAATTTCTTCTTCTTCTTATAAAAATAATTGGAATTCAATTATTACAAATTTTAATCATTGATTTCGACACATGAAAGATATCTCATAATTTGCTACTCAAAATCATATCAAGTACAATCATTTTTTATTTTTTATTTTTTATTTTTTTTCAATCAGAACAAGTTTATACATTTATTATAATTGGTTTTACATTGAGGTGGAAGTCAAATGAGCAATAAGCTGCGCATCTAACCCTTTTTTAATTACAAAACTAATTACGTAGTATTTTAAAAAACAACATTTGTTGATCCAATCACTTGATTCTGTTGAGGAGCTTCATTGCTTCAGATGCAAATAAAACAATGATATCAAACACGAAAAGAATAAAAAACGCGTTGATTTTGTCATATGAAAATTCTCCCCTGCTAAAAAGTAAACAAACAACTATTCTACCTTTATTTTTACTATTGATTCCAATCACATGAATAATTTGGAGAATAAATTTCGAAAATGTACATATAATAATCTCGAGACACATATATTTTTTTCTTTATTTACTAAAAGTTGCAATTATTTAATATTAATATTTAATCATTGATTCCAAGAACATAAAACAAAGAAAAAATAATTATTAGGTGTAGAACAGTCTTTCTTTAATCATGCAAAATATATGTGAATCATGTGCAGAACATTAACAAAGAAAATAAAAAATTCATAATTTAACATTTCAAGTCTTTGCCAACAAAAACCCATATTTCGGGTCAAACCCCAGCCCGGGTAACCCGGTCCAGGTAAGCTACATTAGCACAAAACATTATTAAACACTTAATTAGCTAAAATACACCCACGCGCAGTTAAACACACGAATCCCACGCGCCGCCGTAAAAACACCTATTTTTCATCATCAGGAACAGTGTTCAAATCCAAAAGCACAACATCAGCTCTCTTCTTCTCACACACTTCACCTTCAACACCTTCACGCGCCGCTTCCGGCAACTTTACACCACCACCACCACCACCTTTCTCTAAATACTTTATCGCGTCACGCATGCGGCGTAAAATAGCAAAAAACTCCTCCACCTCATCTTCAGTGGGAGGAGCCACCACCACCTCCTCCTCCTTTCCCTTCGCTTCTTTCACGTTTTTCCGGTCACCGTCGCTGCCGCCACCGTCCACCGTCTTGCTCCGCTTCCTTTGATCTTTGTCCATGCTCAAATAAATATTCTACCAACAAGTTGCTATAATGAATAAATGAATGACATTAATATTTGTATTATTGGGTTGATATAGTCTATGAAATTTGCAACTACTTTTCTCACAAATATATACTAAAAAAACTTTAAAGTGCATATATATTATGTTGCGTAACGACTCTTTTTAAAGTAAATTTTTTGCGTGGACTATAAAATAATATAAATAATTTGACAATGGTCTTTTAAAACACATGGTGATGTCGATCATACAAAGTGGACATGACGTCATTCAAGTAGCAACAATGGGCGACACCAAGAATTTGTTAGAAATTTAATTGGTTAACGAAATTCGTGGCAATAAATGTGTTAAACGAGATTTATGAGCTCGCGCGTTATAGCGGGCGTGAAAATATTCATTTTGTTTCTACAAAATAAAAGTATAACGATAATATATTTTTTAACGATAATATGTTTTTTAATAAAAAAAGTATAAATAATAAATAGTAATAAATAATGATGTCATAAACATAGAAGAGTTTATAAGGTAAAAAAGTTGATTTGTTATATTATTAAACTTAACAGAGTATTATGGAGTAAAACATACAACATCCTCTATTAAAAAACTAGTTGAATTCTCCACATTTTAAGTGCCAAATGGCCACATTTAAAAATGTGTAAAATTATTGAGTCCACACTTTCTAAAGTGTGATAATAATTGGTATGACAAATTTTTCTACACATATAAGTAGGGCTGAGCACCGAAGGTTCAAAACCGAACCGGACCGACGAAACCGACCGAACCAACGAAAACCGAACCGGACCGACGGCCCGTCGGTTCGGTTTCGGTTCCGGTCTTTCATAAAATTCGGTTTCGGGTCGGTTCGGTTCAGTCCGGTTCGGCCCAAAACCGACAAAAAACATGCCAAAATACACGTAGACCGACAAAACCGAACCGAACCGACGAAAACCGAACCGACCCGACGGCCCGGCGGTTCGGTTTCGGTTCCGGTTTTTCATGAAATTCGGTTCTCGGTTTTTTCGGGTCGGTTCGGGTCGGTTCCGACCCGATGCTCAGCCCTACATATAAGTGTGGAAATATTATCAAAATTTCTATGGTTAAAAGTGTGAAAATATTTTTTGAATGTCCACACCTAAAAGTGTGGCAAAATTGCAAAAAATGTTTATAATAAAAAGTGTGAAAACATTTGTGACACATATAAGTGTAGCTTTATTGTAATTGTATACACTTATATAGGTGGATTGTTTTTTAAAATATTTGTGACATCTATAAATGTAGCAAAATTATTATCCATATAAAAAAAGTTCAAGATTTATCATACCGTGGCAAAATAAGTGTGGAGAGTAACACTATTTTTGTAGTGCATCATATGTTGAGGCTAGATTTGTAGTTTAGTAAATTTAAAGGGTCATGTAATGGATAATAAAAACAAAATCTACTATGTTAATAGGCTAATATAGCATTTTAGGGTCCGTTTGGTTCAAATCAAGGAATGTCAATGACAAAGATAATAGGAATACTAAGAAATACAATGCCATTACCCCCATTTTGTTGATTAATGGTTGATTACCCACTTTTGGGTAATGCTCCATTGCATTATAGCAAACCAACCACCTTTAATCATTACTATTACCATTCCTTACCCCTTAATACATCTAACCAAGCACAATGTATTTTTAATGAATTTAGGAGGAGTTTTTGACATTTATCTAAAATAAAGGGCCCGCTTGGTTCAAAGTGGGGAAAGGGAAAGGGAATGCAAAGGAATGAGTGAGGTGGGTAATCAATCCCTTACCCCTCAATTTACTCTATAATGGTTGATTACCCACTACGGGGTAATCAATACCTTTGCACTCCCTAACCAAGCACCATAATATGAGTGAGGTGGTCACTTTTGAATTCCTTACCCATTCCCCACCCCCTTAAACCCCACCAAGCACCCTCTAAGTTGATAATTGTTATGCTATAAGTAATTATCGAGTGACCTGTTGTGGTGGTCTAAATAGAGAGATGTTACATTGATAAAAAAAAGTTTCCTAAAAGATTTTTTTCCCCCCTTAAAAAGATGTGTTATTCATTCATAAGAAGATGAGAATATAAAAGGAAGAGTGAGAATTGATTAAAATGATTTTTATTGATGACAAGTCATTTTGTGAAAGATTTTTTTTGAGCATTTTGTCGACATAGCATTTTCCGTCTAAATGATATAGATAGTTGGGGCAATTTCATATCTCCCCTTGTTTTAGTTGAAAATTTCAGATATACCCAAACATGCATTAAAAACGTTGTACATTATACATTCAATACTTGCACTTTGGGTATATATGAAATTAATTATAAAAGTATGGTGATATATGAAATTAATCCTAGATAGGTGGATACAGTAATAGGGAATGGATCCACTAAGAAGAAAAATAGAAATAAGAAGAATAAGAAATGTTTTCAGCCACACATTTCAAATGAAGAAGGAAAATTTCATGGGAGATGCATCTTTTTTAGTAGATGCATCTGAAATGTGCGGCTGTCGTTATTTCTCATCCTTCTCATTTTACTTTTATTTCTTATTTGATCTTTACGCTACAGTAATATGTCATATTAAAAGTGGTTATTCGCACTTTCAAGAAATGATTATGATACCTTTTTTATAAAATCTGTTTCTTATGTTTTTTGTTGTTGTTTTGAAGTGTACTATTAGGAGTTAGTATTATACAGTTTGATAAATAAAATTATTAAAAGACACGAATAGCAAATAAGTAATTGAAATTGTAAAGGACAAAAAAAACTCAAAGTAAAAAATAAATAAAAATGTATTAATTTAAAAACAGTTGTTTTGAAGTGTATTATTTAGAGTTTAGGTTATAAAGTTTGAACAGACAAAAGTAATGAAAGACAAAAAAATAAATAACAGAAAACGATATAGATCTATCTAGTAACGTCAATAAAAAGATAAAAGTATCAATAAATGATATAGGGGGAATCAATAACAACACCCGTCATGTCATTTGTCTTTTTATGAATTGAAGAACGAAAATGTGACATGAGATTAATTTCAGAGTGAGGTTTCGACAAGTTATAAGATTGAAGTTGAAATTTAGTAGGTAAACATTTGTATTGTAGTGAGTACATCTTGACCATTGACCCACGTAAGTTGATGAATAGTCAATTTTAGCTCCTAAACGGAGTTAATATCCGTGTATTTGTGCGTTGGCCGGGCGTTATAACTTGCGTTGCTGTGGTAACTTGCGTTGAAACGCAAGTGTGATTAAAAGGGAAAAAAATGAAATCACCTCCCCCCACCACATTTAAATGCAACGGTATGAAGAGGAAGATGATGAGTATTGTTGTGTCGGTTTATGTTTGTGTGTGTGTGTGCGAGCCCAGGTATGAAGAGGAAGAAGATGAGTTTTTTTTTTTTTTTTTTCCCTGACATTTGATATAGTTGGCATGGGTTGGGCTGGAAACAGGTTTACATGGCCCAAATTAACAACTTTGTAACTTCTTTTTTTTTTGTTAGTTTTGTTTTGTAATTTTTTTTAAATAAAAATGTTTGTATATTAATTTGTTGAATGAAATATTAGTTAAGGGTTTATTTAATGAATGAAAATAGTTGAGGGGTTAAATTTGTAATTTGTATTTTTAGAAGAAGGTGGTGTTATTTGGTGTTATATTACGGGATGTTTTTTGGTGTTATGTTATATTGGTGTTGAAATGATGTGGTGCTGACTTTGCGGGGAAAATGATGTTAACTTGAGTTATGACTCCGTGTGCTCTTAGAGAGATTATTTGCACAATTGAGGTTTTGATTTAGATATTTTATGTACAATCAATTAGAGCATAATATATACCTAGTACAATAGCTTAATTTATAGGTTTTAGTGCTTAATCAAAAAGTTGAATGTGTGAATCATTTCCCTTTATATTAAGTCATATATAAACGCTTTGTAGTTTGTCCCTTGTAAAGTGATGAAATACCCTGACTCTTTTATAAATTTTTTTACAAAAACTACATAACCAAATTTGACCTTTTGTTACAAATCAATTATACTTATATGCTTATGTTTAGAACCAACTTATGATAATATTTTTATAAGAAAGTATACTTAAATGCCTTTTCAACCATATAAGGCACACCTTAAATGGAGCTACGGTTGATTTTATATGATTTTTAATAGACGGCTCAAAATCTGAAAAATCAAAACAGGCGGACTTAAGTCATAGTACAATTAAAACAATGTTTTATGAAGAAATATACTTAAAAATATTCGAAACTTAAAACTTTAGTCACAGTAGTGAAACAACGCTCAAAATTTGGTGTTTGACGAAGTAAGTATGGAGGGGGCTTCCACTGGAGAAGATGACACAAAACTCAAAAATCTTGTTTTTATCTGGTAAAGTTCAAGTTTGACCCTTCTAGTTATAGCTTGACAAGTAATTAAGCCAAATATTTAACAAATATTGTTAATTGGTCTTGACATATTATTTTGATATAAATTGCCACTGTTTGAGTGTTTAATGTCAAAATTTATAAAAAAAAAAATATTTTGACTACACAAATCTAGTCAATCTTTGGGAGTTTATACATATGTTTCAAAAGTTTTACAAAGACTCAACGAATAATATTTGAAAGAAATACAATTAAAATTTGAAAAAAGAAATGTTACAAAAATTACTAAAGACTTGATCAAATGTGATAAATGCCTAATCAAGTTAAGTTAAATAAATTTATATTGTACAAACGCCTACAATGTAGCATGGCACAGGGCCTTCAAAATCAATGAGACGGCACTCATGATAGTGGATGATCATATTTTTTATATCATAAGGCTCATTAAATTTGTAAGGCGTGCAACTCATATGTTTCATAGTACAATAATATTGATATTAGCAGGTTATAATGTAACACCCCCAAAATATCGCAGTGAAAGATTGTGTCACTAGGGTATTACTTCATAGCACAAAGTACAAATTACAGAAAATGACTCTAAATGAGACATTTTGAAATAAATTATCATTCGATATAAAATATCAGAGTTTACAAAGAGGTCCCACAAGTTTACAAAATGTACAACATAAGTTGTATAGTATTTCGAATGATAATATATGCATCGTCTTCAAAATGTTTTTCCGTGCGCCTTCACATGACAGCTAACTCCTTTCGAACCTGAGATAAACATGCTAAAAAGTCAACACAAAGGTTTAGTGAATTCATAGGTTTATAAGTAAAACAGTTGATCACAAGATTTCAAATGTTGTGGTGCCAGATGTTATACACCAACAATTCAAAAAGCAGTTATTATTGTTCTAAGATCATGCAACCAATGCGTTAACATATATCAATAGCATTGATATAATAAGTTGCCCTAATAGGTATTTTGCCATATACCTCTGTACTCGAATATAGCACGTCTGGTTGCCAATCGGGTCAATCAAGCGGGATTTGTCAGTCTCAATAGGCCTATTCACTATATTCGCTCTTACATTTAAGTAACTAATGGTTCATGATTAACAGGGACTTTCTGACAAGGAAACTTAGGCACACAATAATACATTCAGATCAGAACACAGTTTTCAAACAATTGTAATCGTAATAAAAGTAGTAGCATGTATCTCCCCCAAAGTAGTTCAAAACGAATAAAAGTACGGGATATGAACTCACCGTAGTACTTGGTAGTGGTTTATAACAACAAATAGTGTATGGCAAGACCACGATCTTTAACGATAACCTATGAGAGTATAGTGATCACGTTTTAGTATAATGTACGATATGAGTGTACAAGTATATGTAAAGTTATTGACTTGATTAAGATGTTGTACATATATCTGATGCTGTGTAAATGAGTGAAGTATTCTTAAAGTGTGTTTTAGCTATTATCCTTTTATAAATAACTTTTTACTACCGTTCGGGCTATCAAAATCTAGAGGTCATGTAGTGAACGTATGAGGAGCCACGATACTTTTAAATCGTAAATCCACAACTCGTCGATACGACACCCCTAAGAAGAGGCCTCTTATGATAATGAAACTCCCTACTTTTGTAGTACTTATCATTTATAATTAAAAGTATTTAACGAGACAAATGTTGTATAGAAACATTTGTCGTGTTTTGTTAAAGACTATTGGTATGACTAGTGTGGTATCGAAATTGTAATAGCTATGTGACGTGTTATGGTTTAGTTTAACATTCGTCAAGTGTGAATGTCACCAATCCAAAGTGTGTTGTCATGAATATGCTTACACTAGTTGTTTGTTGTAAATTGCCATTGCATGTCGTAAGATTAGATAAAATGGTTCTTGTTATAGTATTTGTTATTTATGAAAGTATACATCCGAGGATCAAATAGAAGTTGAAACTATGTAACAATGATATTTGTGTTACAATTGTAAACTATGGCAAGTCTTATATGTTGTCGAGGTAAGGAAAAAAAGTTCAATTTGGTAAGCAAATCTCAAAAACAAGTTTCGGGTCATCAAACCCAACCTAATCCGGCTAGACTCATAGCCTTTGTTTTTCACTTTCAGCTTATGTGCCCGCTTATTTTTGTATAAAACATCATTGTGTGCAACTTTTGTGTTTTACACTTCTGATGATTCGGACCAGAAAAAGGTGAAAATCGCGATTTAAAATCATATCAGACCATTTTTGTTCCAGCATCATATTTCTTTCTAGCAACCTTTACTTAGCCATAACTTTTTAACCACAAGCCCTTTTTAAGTGATTCAAAAGCCTAGATTCTCTTTTTTTTACTTCCTTTAGCTGATTCTTAAGTCTATACAAGTCCATAATCCATATTTGATGTCAAGGCTTAATATAATCACAAGTATCCAACTAGTTATATCAAAAAGGTTTCTAAACAGATTTTATCTGTCTTTTTACTTATGTACAACATCCATCAAGTCATATTACATACNGAAATGACGATACTACCCTCATGGACGTGGCACTTAACGGGAAAACTAACGGAAAAGGCCTCTCGGTGCGATTTTGCGAAAATGTGGAACGTTGGTGTCTTTTTTGCTCTACTTTTTGTCTCGGTCCCATTTTTGCAATTTCGTGGAACGTGAAGGACCATTTTTTTAATTTACCCTTTTTTTAATCATTTACCCACAAGAGCAAATGGTGACAAGTATGATACCTTTTTTTTAATTATTTCCCCAATAAAGTTTATAAAATCAAAAGCTTTAAGCATAGATGATTTGACCAAATTATAAACCTATTCAAAGCTCCGTCATTGCGGATGATCTAACTATATAAATATTTCTTCTTACTTATATATAGTGGAACTAGCTTCATAACCCGCCCGATGGGCGGGTTCGCTTTATATTATTGCTTGACAAAATTTAACTGGACGTAACTGAAATAATGGTAAATATGTTAAACAAAAAAATTGAAAACATAAAGACATTGTTATTGTATTAGATTTAAACACAACATGTACAACGTGAGGGAAAAAAATACATGGTCCTTTTTCATATAGGAAATAAAATTTCATTGTTCACAACGTTGGATGTGGAGTTTATGTATTTATCGTCTTTGTACGTAGCTTGGTGTTTTAGCTTGTCTTGCATGCTCATGACGTCATACTTCTTTGTTTCCTTACCCGTTCTATGCACCTAGAAGTGATTGATCATTTCCATGAAAGACATATTATCTGCATTGCATATCGATTCTTAAAATTGATCAACACCTAAGAGGTAAGACATTTCCAACTCCATTTATGAATTTCGTTTGGTGGGACTATCATCCAATGAAAAGAGTCGAGCAACATAATGAAAACCAACATATCATAAATAGACCAAGTCATGTTACATCTAAAAGTGTGAAAATATTCAAGAGATTTTACAAAGGACACACATAGGACACACATCATCATGCACAAATCTGTGCAACAACACTTCCTCTAAACTTCTGCAGACAGACATGACACATATTAACACAACTAATACAATACATATCTTGATCCACAACATTAGAGGTTTAAAAATGGGTAGGTTGGGCAAGCTGATATACGGATGAAAATTGGTCATTTTTAAATGAGGTCAAAAGAGGTTGGGTGGATCGACAAATATACTTTGTCCAATCTTTGGGTAACTTTCAACCCGCTTGACCATTTAATATTTAGGTACGATGTAAAAATTCACTCGCTAGAGACAAATTATACTAAAAATTGACCTATAATCAAATAAAAGATTAAAACTTTTGAGGGTGGTCCCAAATATAACTTCTAACAGTAGATTAGTTTAACACAAACCAAACACCCCTTTAATCAAATACCCATTTTTTGAAGATAACAAACGCGCACTGACCTGTGCATGGACTCATCTTTTTCTTGCTTCAAAGAATAATGCTTGGGTAATTTGTGAATCTGGTCCACCAAAGCATCCTCACCTTGAAAGGCAAGAGAGCTTGCAGGGGCATGTGCATTTGTACTTTATTGGCTTTGAGCAGCCACATTTCCCGTTAAAATAATGTTTTGATCTACAATATAATAAAAAGAACACTTAGAGGATTTTTTTAGAAAAAAAAAGGCAGCAGCAACAACGCTAAAACAGCTAAAAAATGCCATGGGTCTTATACCTGATACATTCTCTTTTTGTTGTTTCTGACCCTCACATTGACAAACCCATCATAACAGCCAGTGGCGAATGTCCCATAGCTGCAAGTTTCAATAAGTAAGATACTTATAGCAAGATATTTAAAAACTTCTAGCGAGATATTTAAAAAAACTATAGCAAGATATGCCACCAGAATGAGGCACGCCACATGCATTAATTTTAGGCTTGCTAACACCAAAACCAGAATGAGACACGCGACATGCATTAATTTTAGATTTATGTTAATCAATTATCCTATTTCATAGTCCGCCAATGAAGCACCAACTCAGCTAATCTGAAGTGTAATGATAAGTGTTCTGGATAAAGCGTGCACTAAAAAAGAATAGAGACACGTGTGCAAGACCAACATTCCTTCAAAGATTGCATTATCAAGAAAATTCCTGAGTTCCTGGGATAGGTATATCAATAAACTGATTAACCAACCTTTACCCGGAAATAGATACTGATTAACCAAGTCAATCAAGCATTGGTAGATAGGCACTACAATTAGAAGAACTAATCTATCTTTTCAGCAGGGATGAGTTTTCTATATAGGATGAATGAATGAAGATGATAAAATTTATATTTGAATTGAAAAGCTTCCTAAACTTGGAAACATAAAATTATCAGTTTTCATTATAAAATTCGTTCCAGTTAATGTTTAAGCTAAAATTTTTAATGGTAACTTTTAACTAAAACCAAAGAAATCTTACCATATGGAATATGGATCATCACTGAATTTACATAGAGGTGGATCATCTGTTGTCTATTCTTGTAGAAATTATTGGAAGTTGGCTTTCTATATAGATTGATGCACCGACTTGGTTCAACGTATCTTTATAAACCACAAGCTCCCAGTAGATGGCCTCTGTGAATTTAGACACAATTGCAACAAAAAAATCAATTATGAGATTATGGCGGAAGAAGACGTTAAATCAGATGCAAAAATCAATTTGTTTCCAATAGATGTGAGATGGATTCCCATTTGATTAAAATCAGTGGATACAAAAGAAACTATATGGTAATTTTGTTTAAAAAAATGATTGGTAATTGACACCTCTAGAATGAAAAAAATGCAGAAGAGCATATTTTCATAGAATTGATAAGTTATCGGGACCGTACATGTTAGACCCTTACCAAAGAAAATGATATCTATTGACGGAAGGTATACCATCCGTATTTGAACATCTTCGTCCTCTTTTTTGTAAACAGGGGTAGCACACCAAACAAAATAGCCACCAGGTCTTATAAGACGA
The DNA here is from genome assembly GCA_014162995.1 of Artemisia annua. Classification (NCBI taxonomy): domain Eukaryota; kingdom Viridiplantae; phylum Streptophyta; class Magnoliopsida; order Asterales; family Asteraceae; genus Artemisia; species Artemisia annua. The sequence continues at coordinate 38,669 of LBNU01008987.1, forward strand.
TTGAGCTTTAACAAAAGTTTTCCACCTGAAACTATTGCTTCTTTAGATGAAACAATTCTCATAATAATATGATTGTTGAATTCATTAAAAAGATAAAAACTTGGTTGAAAGAGTCTGGAAGTATCACCTTCCACGTGCCACGAGATTCTACAACGTGCACAATGAATGGCATCAAAAATATTACTTGGAAAGTTGGTATGGTGCCGAATTTATGGGGTCCAGGGGTGCCTGGTTTCCTGAATGGGTATGGGTTATTTACCATATCGCCTAAGCCCTGTACATCACATATAGCAAAGAGATTCACCTAAATAGTTGTATCATTACATATACATTGGTTTCTGATTAATGATTGTTTGCATTTTGCAAACACAAGAATCAGATAATGACCCCAAAATGCAATAACAAAAACAACTCAACTTACCAGTAGCGGCAGCAGCTGTTAAAGTCACGATATCGCCAAGTGATCGAACATTAACCACAAAGCTTAAAAACAATGCCAAATGGTTACGTGTTGTAGGGCTGGGATCTTAAGTAATGATGATACAGTAGTACAATAACAATAAACTACCGTTAAAAGTTTAGAGAATGTTGATGGAGGACCTAACCGAGTGAGATGAATTCAATGTTATTACACTATAAATTGTATGGAAGTAGCTAAGATAACAACCTGATTGTTCTTCATCTCAGCTAGAACACATCTCTTCAACAAAAGCTTGAATCAGAACTATAAATTAGAACGATTAACCTTCCTACAAAAAAAAATTAACTATAATACAAATCAATTATTTCCCCGAAAATAAAAAGAAACCTAAATGTTATAAAACAAAATACCTGCGATTTGAAGCCGTGGATGTTTTTTTTATATATGAAAAGGATGATGATTGATGAACCATAAAAAGCAAATAAATTCATATAAATAGATTCATAAACTTACTTTGAATATAATTCAAACACTCCTCCACAATTAAAAACACCTTCGAAACAACTTGTAAATTTATTTTCCGGTTTCCTGAATGGGTATGGGTTATTTACCAGCAATATATAGCAAACCAATAGCCAATAGAACCCTCGATCAAAAATATCAATCAATTTATAAATAACAAATATTGATAAAATAACAAATTCACAAACCTGGTTAATCGAAAGTGATGATCAAAAGGCGTTCAGTGCATCAGATGCGGTCTTTATAAATCTGTCAAATCACACAAAACAAAACAAAAATTAATCAAATGAACATTTCTTGAAGAATTAGGGTCGGAGTATAAGATTTGAATTGACCGGTTGTTTGAATAAGAGGTAATCATAGTGATTTACGGGATAATTATGGAATGTTTTAAAATTGAGCTTTTGAAATCATCCGTGATTTGGTTGATTTGATTTTGAAAATAATCAATAACATATCTCCAGAAAATTATGGAATGTATTCAAAATGATGTTGAATATTATGGAAGGTCAAAATCGGTTTCAAACTAATCCGAATTTAAAGGGAGATAATCACGGATTCGATTTTACCCAAATTGAAACAAAACCCTAAATACAATTTTATAAAAAGTTTAAAAGATAATAGAAAAAAACACTAAATATTGAAACCGATTTTAATGAATGAAAAGATTTAAAATTAAAAGATCAACTAAAAAATGATTATGAATAAAAATGGCGAATGATAAATCTTGTGTTTGTGTTGTGAATGTTTTTCCAAATGCTGAATGTCGATTATTAAGTCTCAGATTCTGTTTATGTGTTTTGGAAAGTTTTAGAAATTAAAGCATGACATTTATGTGTTGAAAGCATTTAACACAAATAACCCATTTGGTCTAATGGGTAACACTATGTTGTGTGGTAAGAATGCCCCGGGTTCGATTCTTGCATGTGTCCTTCTTTTTTTAACTAATATCGTTACTAAAGCAGCTGCCATGTGGCAAGTTGTTGCCTAGTCATATGATGACTCGTATTATCCAGTCAGCAACTATTCGCCAAGTGGCATTGATGACTCATGGTACAGCTTTCAAAACATCAAGTACAACTCATATCTTGTCTCATATATATGTAAAGATATAACTTGTACAAGATATGAATTACATCAAAGTGAATGAAAAACATGAAAACTAAACATATTCTTACAACTTTCTTGGATGGAAACACAAGATCACAAGAACAACTATCCTAATCTTCTAGTCACCAACTTAATCTTTAATCTTTATCTCCAACCTTTAACCCAACTCGTAATAATCTTAATAATCCTTGTGCTTGGTCTTCTAACTCAGCCTTTAACCTTGTGTATCTCTTATATCAACCTTGTAATCACCAAAATAACCTTAGGACTTTGTAAGAATCATCAATACCTTCATCTTTCTTGTGTAACTTTTAGCTTGAAATTCACTAATGGTGGTGGTGATGGTTTTTATGTGGTACGGCAATGAGAATGGAAAAGAGTAAAGAGTGAAAACTTATAAGTTGTTTTGCCTAGTTACGAAGAAACCTTGTGAATTATATATATGAGTTTACAATCCAGGTGGCTTGTTTTGATGCAAAGTATTCTAACAAAGACACATGGTTTTGTGGTATACTTATAAGCACGCCACCTCTCTATGAGGTGGTGAGAAGCTTGCTTTCTATCTTAGAAGGTAACTTCATGGTGAAGTTATCATCTTTCGGGGTATAGTTTGGTTTCGGTAATTACTAATGTTAAGCTCTTAAGTCGCGAAACTTAAAACCGGGTAACATAAAAATGTAATACTTATGGATATGTCTAAACTTATAAATATACTCCAACTAGGTATATTAAAAATGTAATAAGTATAACGAAGTATGTTTCTGTTGTTAAAATCTAATAACGTGGGTTTGAGTACGTGTATTACGTAAAGAGAAAAATGTTTACATAAAAATTACAAGATGACAATAGTTCATATAAATTATGACCAATTTTTAGTATTTTGAACACATAGACTTATCCTAGTCATGTGTTGGTCGCAAAGAAAGTTCATATAATTAAACTTTCATTATTACTTAATTATAAAAGTAATTTAAATATTAAAAGTAATATTATGTGAAATAAAATAAATAACAATCAAATCAATTTGCTTGTTGAGTTTGTTATTGTGTCGGTACACGTTGTGTGCAATTTTTACGTTTTGCGAGATATCATCTCATTAAATAGACAGAGGTGAACGAAAACGTTCAGAAAGTAATAATTCAAAATAGAGCGAATTATTTAACTTGGAAAAAATTTAACGGTTAACTACCGGTTACAGTAATTGCTTTTACGTTACGGTAAAAGTCAAATAGTCAAGAAGTCAATGTCAAAGTCAACTTTAAAAAGTCAAAGGGCAAAATAGTCATTTTGCCTTATGAAATTTTACGGGTTATATAATGTTGATATAAACCCAAAGTAACCCTTAATAATATAAATTTTTGTTCCATTTTTATAACACGTGATTATTACTGCCACCAAAAATAACAATAAAATAAAAACATAACCGTGATTTTAGTTATTTAATTCGCTTTTTGGTTGCTATCATATCAATTAAATCCGATCGTTTTTACTTCCTTGTTAGCATTTGCAATTACTCAATTGAAAATTAGAATGTCAGCAAGCCATATATAGGCACTACCTACTTAACTCGATTTGCATTCAAAGCACTAGACTGTTACGCATCCACCGGGAGCGAAACTTTCACAATTATCAAAACCCCTCTCACTCTTTCTCAGCTTGCCACCCCTCCATCACCGTCTCTTCTCTCTGCATATAATGGTTACCACCATTACTCATTATTTATCTATGCTTTGGTCGTAATGTAATGTACGCGGTATTTTGTTCAACATAGTTTTATACAACACGAATACTTTAATGGGATGCATCTAAACAACTAAAATGATGATACGTACAATGACTATGTTGAACTGATGATCCTGACGTTGACATAAAAGATGCAGCGCAATAATGACGCATACATGAACTCAGTATTATTAGGTAGCAAGAGACTTTCTTTAATCAACCATTTACATACATACGTGCGATCCACTGCGCAGATTTAAAGTTACAAAGACATGATATATTAAGAATTCATAGAATTAATATTTTAAACATTTCATCTCGGGTCTCCGCTTAAAAAACCAACAAAATTGGTC
>LBNU01008987.1:42835-53864 GCA_014162995.1 Artemisia annua
TTTTTTTTTTTTTTGGAAAAAGCACACGTTCAAAAAATCAATGCCCAACGGTCGAATTCATCAATGCTCAACGTTCAAAAAATCCCACACCGAATCGGTGAAGATTACCGATTGTCATGCCGAAACCATCATGCCGATCTAGTGGCAACGTGATGCCGAGTGAAACCGATCGATGCCGAGTGAAACCGAACCACGATGCCAGTACCCTAATGACTTTTGATGGAAATATTTATCAATGTATGGCGTCTTCAATAATATTGACTATTGTATAGTGCTTTTCAATTTTCTTTTCACTTCTAATTTTGAATTCATTTATTTCAAGCCAACATGATATGTTCGAGCAACCGAGCAACAAAAGTAACCGGATTCGACTCATTTTATTGTTAAAAAATCATATGTGATTTTTTCAACCCACACACACACACACACACACACACACACACACACACACATATATATATATATATATATATATATATATATATATATATATATATATATATATATATATATATATGATCAATTGGCAAAATCATTGGTACGCTCGCTTTTTTCTAGCATACCTATAAATAAATGTAAAATGGAGTTTCATGGCTTTCTAGCATACCTATGAATAAGAAATGTCAACTAATAAACAACTATTGCAGCAGTTAAATTAAAGTATAAACCTAATACATCAAGTAAGTACGCATGAACATTACTATCGACTAAGCAATGACAAAAAGAATTCGCATTATAATAATAAAAGGCCACATTAAATAATCTATTAACTTGTTTCTTAAAGGGCATCCACTATAATCTATATCTATATATATATAGAATGAGTTCCCCCTATTGAATGTGAGCATTAATGTCATAAGCTAAGAAACTCAAATATGTTGTTTAAGCTAAATATGAAGCTTATTTTGAAGCCTTTTAAGAGCTTTTAAAGATACATAAAGGCTAATCTATCTTATCTATTATACTTAAAGCTTATCCCCCTTAATTTAATGTGCAAGGAGGTTGTGCACAACCATAAGTACGGTACAAACATATGCATACCGAAATAACTACAACCAATTTCGTTTTAGAAGGGCCTCATATTGAATGAGGATACAATTTGGTTTATGAAGAGGCCCATCTTGAATGCAAATATCCGTAGCTTTAATGCTATTTTCCTTTATGATCAACTCATCTTGAATGCAGGAAGATGAATATCAAGTGTCTCTAGGTTTAAACAGGAAGATGAATATCAAATGTCTCCTACATTAATGTCGATCGCTCCATATTTTCATTCAATGTCAAGCAATTTCTTCATCACACACTGCTTATAAATAACCAAAAAAAAAAATAATGCAAATTACCACGCCAAACCACCTAACCACACCGACTCTTCGATCAACAAAACGTCCAAGTTCCTCCCTCCCTTCTCAAAAGATCAGGTGCCCATTTTTTTCTTCCCCCCATCAAGAAACCGCCACTCCATCTCCATTCAACCTCCAAAATGATGAACCAACACTACCGACTGCTACCTACTTTCTTTCGATTCGGTTGAAAAAAAATAACAATATAAGTCGACTACCTGAGACCCTAAAGGATCTTGAAGCCACCCAAACACCTGATGTGCAGTTAAGCCAACCCATCGATCTGAATGAATATTTAAGATTTCATTACGTAGCCTTAAAAGATCCTTTTGAAGCTTTACTTCATTGTATATCCGAAAGTAAAGAAAGAATGATAACAAACATGTTATATTCTTACTTTGTTTCGTTCAAAAAAAAAAGAGAGATCTTGGGCTTAATTAGAAGAACAAGCGGGTATGGTGTCGGTTTTCCTGAGTCACATGCAAGACACAAGAAACGGAGGGGTTAATTTACTCAGAAATCGTGGTGTTGGAAAATTGATGAAATGGAGATGACGNTTACAATCCAGGTGGCTTGTTTTGATGCAAAGTATTCTAACAAAGACACATGGTTTTGTGGTATACTTATAAGCACGCCACCTCTCTATGAGGTGGTGAGAAGCTTGCTTTCTAGCTTAGAAGGTAACTTCATGGTGAAGTTATCATCTTTGGGGGTATAGTTTGGTTTCGGTAATTACTAATGTTAAGCTCTTAAGTCGCGAAACTTAAAACCGGGTAACATAAAAATGTAATACTTATGGATATGTCTAAACTTATCAATATACTCCAACTAGGTATATTAAAAATGTAATAAGTATAACGAAGTATTTTTTGTTGTTAAAATCTAATAACGTGGGTTTGAGTACGTGTATTACGTAAAGAGAAAAATGTTTACATAAAAATTACAAGATGACAATAGTTCATATAAATTATGACCAATTTTTAGTATTTTGAACACATAGACTTATCCTGGTCTTGTGTTGGTCGCAAAGAAAGTTCATATAATTAAACTTTCGTTATTACTTAATTATAAAAGTAATTTAAATATTAAAAGTAATATTATGTGAAATAAAATAAATAATAATCAAATAAATTTGCTTGTTGAGTTTGTTATTGTGTCGGTACACGTTGTGTGCGATTTTTACGTTTTGTGAGATATCATCTCGTTAAATAGACAGAGGTGAACGAAAACGTTCAGAAAGTAATAATTCAAAATAGAGCGAATTATTTAACTTGGAAAAAATTTAACGGTTAACTACCGGTTACATTAATTGCTTTTACGTTACGGTAAAAGTCAAATAGTCAAGAAGTCAATGTCAAAGTCAACTTTAAAAAGTCAAAGGGCAAAATAGTCATTTTGCCTTATGAAATTTTACGGGTTATATAATGTGATATAAACCAAAGTACCCTTAATATATATAAATTTTTGTTCATTTTTATAAACACGTGATTTACTGCACCAAAAATAAAATAAAATAAAAATAACACGTGATTTTAGTTATTTTATTCGCTTTTGGTTGCTACTCATATCAATTAAATCCGATCGTTTACTTCTTGTTAGCATTTGCAATTACTCAATGAAAATTAAATGTCAGCAGCCATATATAGCACTACCTATTATATCCATTTGATTCAAAGCACTAAGAATGTTAGACCAGTCACAACCGGGCGACCTTTCACAATTATCACCCCTCTCACCTCTTTCTCACTTGCCACCTCCATCACCTCTCTTTTTGCATATAATGGTTACCACCATTACTATTATTTATTATTTTGGTTCGTAAGTGTATGTAAGGTATTTTGTTAAATATGTTTGTATAAAACGAATACTTTAATGGCGATGATCATAAAAACTAAAAATGATGATAGTAATGATATGTTGAATGATGATCTGACGTTGACATAAAGATGAGCGCAATAATGACGATAATGACTAGTATTATTAGGTACAAAGAGACTTTCTTTAATCAAATTACAACATACGTGGATCATGCGTAGATAGTTAACAAAGACGATGATATATTAAAATTCATAGAATTAATATTTAAACATTTCATCTCGGGTCTCCGCTTAAAAAACCCACAAATTCGGGTCAAAGCCCAGCCATATGACCCGGACAAAGGTTAGTTAACACTATCGTAAGACAGCGAAACATCAGACTTCTATTAGCATGCACCCCACGCGCGGTCCACAAACACGAACCCCACGCGCCACCATGGAAACATCTACTATCCTTCATCAGGAACAGTGTTCAGATCCAAAAGCACAACATCAGCCCTCTTCTTCACACGCACTTCACCTTCAACACCTTCACGCGCCGCTTCCGGCAACTTAACACCACCACCACCACCACCACCTTTCTCTAAACACTTAAACGCGTCTCGCATACGGCGTAAGATAGCAAAAAACTCCTCCACCTCATCTTCAGCCACCGTCACCACCGGTTCAGTCACCACCTCCTTCCCCTTCTTCCGATCACCTCCACCACCGCTACCACTACCACCGTCCACCACCCTGCTACGTTTCCTTTGATCTTTCTCCATGCACCCTGATAATATTCCTGCAAAATATGCTTAACTGCTCACAATAATATTCTATCTTGTAACATGAACTAGCATATGTTAATCACATGGAATTTGTACTATGGGTTTAATATATATTCTCCCACGTAATTTCCTTGTAACTTACACAAGAATACACACACATAGAAAATAATGGCAAGTCGGTTTGTAATAAAAGGTTTTTTTGGTGTGTGGAGTGTGGACAATAAAATANCGCCACTCCATCTCCATTCAACCTCACAAAATGATGAACAACACCACCGACTGCATACACTACCTTTCTTTCGATTCGGTTGAAAAAAAAATAAACAAAAATCATAAGTCGACCCTACCTGAGACCCTCCAAAGGATCTTGAAGCCACCCAAACACCCTGATGTGCAGTTAAGCACAACCCCATCGATCTGAAATGAAATATTTAAAGATTTCATTACGTAGACCTTAAAAGATCCTTTTTGAAGCTTTACTTCATTGTATATCCGAAAAGTAAAGAAAGAATGATAACAAACATGTTATATTCTTACTTTGTTTCGTTCAAAAAAAAAGAGAGATCTTGGAGCTTAAATTAGAAGAAACAAGCCGGGTATGGTGTCGGGTTGCCTGAGTCACGATGCAAGAACCAAGAAACGGAGGGGTTAATTTACTCAAGAAATCGTGGTGTTGGAAAAAATTGATGAAATGGAGATGACGGCATATTAGGTGTGGGAGAGAAAACTTAGGAGTGGGGGGCGGATAAAAACATGTGTACGTGTTTTAGGTTAAGTTTTTAGGTTAAGTGAAATGAGAAGTTTTAGTTTATATCGGGTTTATCATTTGTGGCTTATTGGGCTTCGGTTATGTATTCTTTAGCAGGTTAATCAATCTCATAATTATAGTATTAGATGAGTGCTAAAAAAGGTTGTAACATTGTAAATATTAAACAATCCATAATAGAACGACAAGTTGGTAATGTGCAAAAGAGGTGACCTTTGGTACACGTAAGGTTGACTGACTGACTCCAAGCAATTCAATAGTTTAACCCATTTTTCTCTTTTAGTAGTGGACCTTCGGTTGTATGCATGCATTTTAAATACATTGTGCGTTTGGTGGTTTTCTCCAACAACCAAACGGGGATTGTCAGTCCCTAATAGATCTATCCACAGTTATTTACGTCACCCTACAAGTGATTAAGGTTCATGATCGAGGGACTTTTGGCAATAGGTAACTTAGGCAATAACAATACAATAAAAATCCTAATATTTTTCTTAAGGATTTTCAAGTATAAAAATGTGTGAGAAAAATTAATTCAAATACGTACCATCGTATGCGTACTAAGTGTTTGATTACATGGCAACAAATCATGTGTTTGTTTTTCATTTTATATGATTGGTAACTTGACTATATAGATATCTATTCAATATCTTAATATATTAGATATGAACCCTACTTGAAATCAACCTCATATAGTACCCACACATTGACGCTATGCACCACCGAATAAGTTATATATGATAGTTTGATGCTACTAATTAATAAGTAGTTCGTATTGATTTCTATAAACACGACCAAATGTTTTGCTTATGTGAGATATCATCCATCTTATGAAATCTAGGGGTGGCAATCGAGTCGTGTTCGTGTTGACCTATTCGGGTTCGCGTGTTGGTGGGTTAGTATAACCTCTACCCAAACACGACCCATTTATTAATCGTGTCAAGAAACTCAACCCTAACCCGCACCTGCATAACACGTGTAACCCATTTTTGACCCGTTTAACCTATTTAAACAAATAGGTCAAGTAGTGAATAAGGTTAGTGGTTTGTTGATTTAACAAATTTAAACGCCAAAATGTTATAAGGATTTAAAATATGATAAAAATAACAGACAAATAACTATACGACAATTTTCTCAGTTATAAGCGTTAATTTATATGATATAAGAGGTATAATCGTAATTAAATCTTATTAAGTTCATAACAGAATACATTTAATCCGCATCCAACATAAAAAGACATGTTATATATTTAATTTTTAGAGCTTTATATACTTAAAAGGGTTCACGGGTTGACCTGTTTAATATTTACTCAACCCAAACACGACCCATTTATTAAACGGGTTAGACGGGTTAACCTGTTTTTGACCAAACCTGTTTATCCTCAACCCAAACCTGTTTAACTTCGTTTCGGGTTCATGTCGTTTATCGTGTCGTGTCGATAATTGCCACCCCTAATGAAATCTACATGTAATTTCTTGATGGTGTAAGTATCATGGATAAAAATGTTGCACATTTTGAGTATAAGTCATTTTAACCTGTGAGTAAACCAGTCTAGCCCATACTTGATATTAAATACTTAATCTAAAAATATGACGTTTTAGCTTAGAATAATTTCACTAAAAAACAAAAACAATGAATCGCTCAGGCCTTGAAACAATATGTATTATCCAAAATAAAGTACCTATGTTTTAGGGTGAACAAAGCCCGTGCATCGCACGGGCCATGCTGTCTCGTTACATTAAAAAACACACATTACGCGGAATTCAAATACATTAAACAACCTACGATTAACCTACGATAAAAATATTAAACTACGAATCATCCGACACATAGCCCTCGTGACTCGAATAGGGGGCACTCGAATCGTCCTCACTCGATGGCACACGGGGCCCATTTGTATTCGCCATTCTGCTCGACGATTTCTCCGAGCCTGTTTAGCTCTTAAGTACGCCTCACGAGCTCTTGCCGCATGTTCTTCCTCTGCTTGAACACGTAACATTTCTTGCATATCTTGCTGAAACAGTTCGTCATCAATCAACCCTCTCCAAATAGGTTGGTTTTCCACCGGTGGATTGTTCACCGGTTGATTGGGTTGTTGTTAGACAACCGGTGGATTGGGTTGTTGTTGGACAACCGGTGGATTGGGCACTGGTTCATTATCCGGTGTGAATACCGGAAAGATGTCTTCCGGTGGAGTGTTCACCGGTGCATTCGGAATCATGCTGGAGCTTGGGAATTGCTGGAAAAAGTCATGGTGACTTGAGAATTGCTGGGAGAAGTCACGGTGAGTTGGGAATTGTTGGGAGAAGTCACGATGAGTTGGGAATTGTTGGGAGAAGTCTTTGCGAGACATTGTTGTGGAGATTGTTGATAAATTGTATGTGTGTTTGTGTGAGTTGCTGGATAAATGGCTATTTATAGAACCCCGGTTTTTGTTTGAATTGTGAATTTTAAATTTCAAAGTTTAAAGGATCCTGCTTTTTGTTTAAATTTTAAATTTAAATTTTATGCTGCTTTTTGTTTGAATTTTGAATTTGAATTTTATCCCGCTTTTTAACACACTTCAATATCTACTAGAATATCTACACGTGTTTTTTAATTTGAAATTTAAAAGTTTAAAAGATCCCGCTCGGTTTTCAAATTTGAATTATGATTTTCAAATTTCAAAATTCTATTACCTATAAATAACACACCATACAATACTATTCTTCACACACTTCTAAATCATTTCACAATGAATAATCGCTGGTCCATGAAAGAAGAAACCTTGCTAGATAACGTATGGCTTGGACTTCACGAATCTAGAGACCTTGTGGATGAACGTTCTTTTTGGAATGTCGTTACACAAAGGTTCAACGATCAGACTGATGGTGAGCACCGTAATAAACATAGTATTACGGCTCAATGGAGTAGAATCAACCTTGAATGTCGTAGATATAATGCTATTTACAAAGAGCTGCAGTGTACAAGTCAAGACCCTTATCGTCTCAGCAATGCAAACTGAATTTATCATGAATGCCATGGGAGATGGTTAAAATATCAACATGTGTGGTTCATTTTGAGAAACACGTGGGCATGGGACAGAGACAATGAGTAATGGTGTTTTATGTTAAGTATTTCCGTAGCGTGTTTATTTCTTTTCCGTATCGTGTTTATTTGTTTCCTGTATCGTTTGTAGCTTGGTGTAATGTTGCTTTAACTTTGAAATTGAATAAAAGGCTTAACGGCTACTTTTCATTTAAAAAAAATTACAAGACGAAATTTAAACGACATACGAAATAAAAAGTTATAATATAAAGTTACATAAAATTGACTAGTTTTCGTTTGGATTATTTGCCCTCTCACGTGCTTTTCGGGCAAGGGAAGAAGTCCATTTTCCCCTCAACATGTTCTTGGTACGAATATGATAGTCGCGCTTGTTAGCTTCCTTGTTGTATACGTCGAGAACTTTATCCCAAAACGTATTCATTTGTTGATCCGCACTCGTATTTGGATTCTCGGTTATTTGAGTGAAACACTCCTCCAAAAGTGACTCCTCTTCATGGCTTAAAAATCTACTCATTTTGTTTGGAAAAATATATTGAAAATGTGTGTAAAGTATGGATTAATAATAAGGGGTATATATAAGGTTTTTTTTGAGGGTTTAATCCTCTTCCAACGTTCCAAAAATCCAAATCCAACGTTCACATTTCACTTCCAACGTTCCAAAAGAAAAAAAAAAAAAAAAAAAAAAAAAAAAAAAAAAAAAAAAAAAAAAAAAAAAAAAAAAAAAAAAAAAAAAAAAAAAAAAAAAAAAAAAAAAAAAAACGCCTGTTGAGGGCGCATCACCTCTAAAATGCGACCGTTATGCCATTTTTTTATTTTATTTTTCTCAAAAGTGACACCATATTAGTAAGTGGTTAAATATGATTACTGTAGTAATCTTCTCAAAATATAATATGTATTATATGCTATTTTCTTTTCTTTTTGTTTATTTTATAGGTCTCTCCATTTATTACATTCATGTAAATAACATTTTTTTTCTCAAAATTATTGTTAAGAGACAAAAAATACATAGGTTAATAAAAGTTGGGCCATTTTAATTTTCAACCACTCAAATATGTTATTCCCTCACTAAATTCTTTAGTTTTTACTTAAAAAGAAAAGTGGATAATTAATTTGAAACATCCTAAAAATGAAATATGACGGAGGAAGTATATAATAAGGGGATTGATTTGCACATCAAATTTTTTAATAAAAACACCAATTTGTACAAGCTGTATAGCACACCGTACAACAGTGTAATACACAAAGTGTGAAGAAAAAATAAAAAAATATGGTGTGCAGATCAACCATGTATGATAATAAATACAGTAAACATATATAGAGGGGAATTGATTTGCACACTCAAACTTTTGATTGGGACACTCCACTGTGTGCATTGGATACTTGTACAAGGTTCACAGTGTGCTTTAACTATTTGTACAGTTGAGTGTCCCAATCACAAAGTTGAGTGTGCAAATCACCTCCTTATATATAGAATGATAGATATCATTTTCCTTATTTCTATATCAAAAATGTTTGGTGGTCCACAAGGAGTGACAACTGACAAGGACTATTTTGATGGGTGTGTGAGGTTATTTATATTTTTCTTTTTCTTTTTAATGTTCTTGTTTGAAAATAAAAATACTAATGCATACATATGTTTGTTACAAGTTATTTTATAGCAGTTTTGGGTCATAAACACAATTTTATAAAACCTTCAAGTTGCTTTTTCATGGTATGACATACACTAACTTTAAGTTTTATATGGTGTTTTAATTCATTAATAAATATAATTTAAAATAGTCAAATTATAAGGTGTACACTCTATGAAAACATATATTTATATGAGCTGCAACTGATATTAGCATTAATGTTTGTTAAACTAAATTATTATTATTATTATTATTATTATTATTGTTATTATTATTATTTAACATCACTTTATAAAACTTTTATTATTATTATTATTATTATTATTATTATTATTATTATTATTATTATTATTATTATATAAAACGTCTTTCTTAGCTCAAATTAATTGTCTAATTTTTCATTTTCGGATTATCTCAAACTAATTGCCCATTACTAGTTTAGACGAAAAAGTTAAATCGACTTTGTCATATTACACTTAGTTGATTTTATTATTACGACTTTTAAAATAAATTATAATCAATTGGTTAATGGTTAAACTGTAATTACGTATAAATAAAAATAAAATACATAATTTTCGAGCCTGAACATATAAGCAACCTTCTATCGGGCCTCTATACCAGTAGTGTAATGAATATGTTTTACTCAAAAATGTGTGTTTTTTTATTTGAAAACAATCATTTTAAGACGAAAAAAGTTTTATATTAATAATCTATGATAAGAAATAAAAGAAGGATAGTCGCCTTAATGATTTAGGGTTCGTTTAGTTTGTAGATGAGTTTAGGATTAGGATTTGGATTTGAATTTAAATTTGGATTAGGATTTGAATTTAGATTTAATGTAGGAGAGAAAAAATAATATTTAAAGATATATTATAAATTGAAATTTACATGTTATTTATTTGTAAATAGATATAATAAGCTTTATTATAACAAATGAAAAAAATAAATGAAATGTGAAAGGTGGAGGTTTAATGCAGATCTACTTAACAAATAATGTTTACAAAAGTAGTCGTATTAAATAAGATTAATAGATAGCAAATTTTTAAGACTTATTCCTAATAGTGGGTTTCACAAATTCATAGTAAACAACTAAATTTGGAGTTGATCCTCAAATCCAATACCAAAAGTCATCAAACAAACGCACCCTTAAACGATCTTGGGAAATAATATGTCATTATTTCTTCTATAGTCGTTTTCCGTCGAGTATAAGTCATAGAAAGCTATATGTAATCGAAGTTGCCACACTTTTGAGTTTTGACTCGTACACAGATTATTTTTTTTAAAAATATATGGTACATCCATTATACCAAGTCAATACAATATTTTAATAGTCGCATCAATTTTTTAGATGGTTAAGGTTTTTATAAGAGTAAACTACATCGTTCGTCCTTGTGGTTTGCGTTGACCAACAAGTTTCGTCCTTTGACCAAAAAAATTGCACCGTCCGTCCCTAAATGCGAAACGTTATGTATCGTTAGTCCTTCACTTTAACAGGCCACACTAACAATCGTTAAGTCTACACATGTAAGGGTATTTTCGTCTTCTTACCGTTTGTCTCCCTTTTTCATCTTCCCCGCTTGTCTTTGCCAATAATACTCCACTTTTTAACTATTTTCCCAACCAAAAAAAAAAAAAAAAAAAAAAAAAAAAAAAAAAAAAAAAA